>VDFB02325658.1:0-27391 GCA_007258455.2 Sequoia sempervirens
AATCATAAAGTTTGCTGGGTACTCCCAGGAGTCTAGAACTACCACAAGATCCTCCACTACACCATCAAGCTTAACAATAGAGCTATCAACAAGCTGCAGGATAGTAGGAGTAGATCTCATGCTTACGATATTTAGTTGCTATAGGATGTCTTTGGTCATTACATTTATTTTTTCCCCTAAATAAATCAAAGCATTCTTTACTTGGACCTCGTTTATAATAAATGCTACCACAGGATTGCCTGGGTCATTATACTTGGGGATAGTCACTTTTCCCAGTATGATGTCAACAAGCTATACCACCACATGAACTGTAGTTGGGTCCTTCTTTTTCCTACCTAGATTCTTGAGACGTGCTTCCTTGATTGCCTTGCCATAGATTGGAACATCCTTTATGGCCTGAAATAGAGGTATCTGGACACATATATTCTTTAGCTAATCCAAGATATCAAAAGTCGTATCCTCCTCTTCTCCTTTCTTCTTGAAAACTTCCAATCTCTGGGAAAATGGTGGTTCTTGTTCAGTCTGCTTGACTTGGGCTGGTTCAGGACTTTTAGGTACACTGGGCTGAATGGGATCATTCAGAGGTTCCTCTTCCTCTTCCAAAGGAATCTTAGTGATAATGGGATTGGAAGGGGTTGGTAGAGTAGTACCTAAATGCAAGTGGATATCACTTACACTCACAACATATGCAGGGAATTGATTTGAATCAACAGAGTATGCAGGCTATTGCTGTGGTTTGTTATTTGGATTGGGTGTGGGTTGAGCTAGTAGTTGAGTAGGTTTAGGTGCATTTGAGCTTGGATTAGAAGATGGAGGCATTATAACAGGTTGCTGGGTCTAAGAAGGTGTCTGCATGTAACTGGTTGTCTAGGTAGGCCATTGCTATCCTCCTCTCCATTGATTTGTTTGCTTCCAATTTCCTGGAAGTGGCTGCCAATGCCCTTGAAATTGCTGCCAATTCCCTTGAGGTTGCTGCCATTGGGGTGGACAACTCTAATGACTGGGCCAAGAATTTGGAGGATTACTCCAAGGATGTGGTGGATATCTTCCATAATTGGATGGATATGGGGGTTTCCATTTGTTACCAGATGAATAGGATTTAAAATATGGCTCAACATAGGATAGTGGATCTGGTGGCATACCTTGTCTTGGATCCCAAGGCTTCCTTTGTGCAGCATAATAGACTTGGTCTTCTTCAATCTGGATTGGCTTGAACTTAGGTGGGACCTGCTTTCTTTCAAGATTAGCTACCATCTTTAATCTATATTCCTTCTTCTTTTGTCTACAGTGGGGGCAATACTCTGTCAACATTGCCTTTACCCCCTCTTGCTACTTCCTAGCTTGAAGTGTATCTAGTTGAGTAGCTATATTATTTATAATATATTTCTTGAAGTCTGCTAACAAATGGGTAATCTCCATTCTTGAAACTCCACTAGTAGTTGACTTACCCATGGAAGATTGGTAATCTCTCCCTTTCTTTGAAGCTTCCCTAGAGTAGTTCTAGCATATTTTCTTGATATCTTCCCAAGGAACTTGGGAGATATCTCCTCCTCCCATGAGGTCCAAGGCATTAGTGCAACTATCATTGATTCCTCTTAGGATAAACAAATTTTGTGAGTCTTCATTAAGTGTATGGTGTGGAGAATTTTGCAGGAAAAACAAAAACCTTGCAATGTAATCTTCTAGGATCTCATCTTCCTTTTGCTGCATCCTAAAAATGTCACCTCCTCTCATGTCACTGCCCCTGCAATATTCCTTGTATTTCTCAAGGAATTTTGTCTTCATGTCTTCCCAAGTTTCCATAGTATCTCTTCCTAGGCTCATGAACCATCTTAATGCAACCTCTTTCAAAGTGGTAAGAAATAGCTTAAGCCTATGGGAATCAGTAGTATAATCATAACTCCTGTAGAGTATGTCAAACTCAAATAAAAAGGTATTAGGATCTTCTGTGACAAGTCCGTACAACTTTGGGAGTGCTGAGGTAGGAATGTTATTGATGTTGTCAACCTCATTACGATGGGCAATGGGTAAAGGAAAAACTAGTTGGTTAGGTCAGTTCCTATTTACATGACCCATGCCTGCTTGATGTGGTTCCAAAGCAAAGGGATTCTCAAGCTGATTTTGATCTTCAGAGGAGACTTTAGAATAATCAAATCAGGATATTCATCAGCAAAGTGGTGTGAATCTTCTTCTTTTTCTTCTGGTAGATTCTGATATTCAACTAGTTGGAATGGATTAGGATTGTTAGGAAGGAATCTACCATAAGCATCCTTTTTCCTTCCTCTATGCATGCGGTACCACTCACTATCAGTCAGCTCACACAAAGAATTGGTAAAGAATAAGGGTGGTCATTACTTCCTAAACGAGGATATACTAAGAACAATTTCCAAAAACACTACAACAAGAAAAACTATCAATAACTCCAAAAGACTCCCTAGCTTGACACCATCCCCTACAACGATGCCAAAAATGTTGGCCTCCTACAATGATTTTACAACCATGATTCAAAGATTGGACATCTAACCTGAATAGCTATTTCAATCATCATGAAGGTGCATTTAAATTTTCAACCTAGGGACATGAACTTGAAATGGGTCAGCACAATATGTGCACTAGGAACTTAAAGTAGCCATTTCATTCTACAACTAAGGAACACACAATACTGAAAGTAAATTGCTTGAAAAGGAATGAGACAAATGATGAACATCAATCAACAACTATGCTAAGTTGAAATGCATAATAGGAATAAAAATATGAGCAACAAATAGGAAACTACTCTATCTGCTTTGGCTGTAGGAGCAGTCAAAAAATGGAATTCTAGTGGCTACAGGAACAGTCACAAAATGGAATTCTAGTGGCTGCAGGAACAATCAGTGCTAGAATTCTAACTAAGTACTAATCAAAAAGTAATAATAAACTAATGCTAAACTAAGAAGACAAATTACTCACCAAGTGGGCCCCCTTGGATAAGTATCCTCTAAAACTAATGAGAACTTAGATGCTCAAACTCAACTTTATTTTATTCATTGTGAATCATGAGTACAAAAGAGTAATGTATCTATATTACTGAAAACTGGAGAGTGCAAGTACAATATCAAATTGTGCAACCTCTTGAGGAAGGAGCATCAGATAATTATTTATACTAACAACTAAATAAGGCAGTGAACTTCACGACTGGGAGGATGCCATTTAGGGAAAATATAGAAAATGGAGTGATGGACATTACGTGTGCATGGAATCTAGTCAGACATGCAGGCCCAAACACAGATTCAACACAATAGTAATGCCCGCGCATGCTTGATCATTAAAGTCCACTACAAGGCAGTTACGTTTAGTTGCATGAAGAATCTTCTACCATTGGCCTCCTTTGACTTGGAGCAATTCATTTGCTGGACATTATGGTGCATGCCCAGCTGGTGGTGTCTTCCTCAACTTAGCATATTGAATCTGCATGGTAATGTCAGTACACATAATAACTGCACATCTATAACCACCTTAAGGAACATTCATTAACCACATGCAAAATCAATATAGATAATCCACATAAAATGCCAAATGCCATTAAATCTTGCAGAGATAGGATTAAGTCCAATGTCAATGGTTTAAGGGAAACATTATGAAAATACAAACATTTAACATTAAATTCCATGACATCTACCAGCAAATAAACTATAGATTCTACCCAAAATTGGACCAAAAACTAGGCTCATCACAAAACATAGAGTATAGCAAGACAAAACCAAAGGGAGCCCATAAAAGACAGGAAAACCAAACAGACTAGAGAAAAACCTATTCACAAGACTAGACACTATATACATAAATATACACAAAATTAGAACGTACATGGAATATAACATACCTCATGAGAAGTATGACTTTAGGAATTGTCCATTCCAAAAGTTCACCAGATAGATTTTGCAAGAAATAAGAATCCTCTCCATGTGTATTATTGATTATGTATGGACCCAACCACAAATCATCAAACTTTCCATGCTTTCCTTTATCATGTGCTTTAGCATTCCACATCAGTACCATGCTTCCAATTTCAAACTTTTTGAGAGAAGACCTTTTCTCATAAAGATTCTTGAATTGTAGTTTCATTTTTATGTTCTTATGTTGTGCATGCATTCTCACTTCGTCCAACTCTATGAGGCATTGATCCTATGCTGCATGTCATTAGAGACATCCTCAACATATTCCTAGATGAGTTTATACACTTGTAGCACGATATTTACTAGAATTCTAGCTTCTAGGCCATAAACCAGGTTGAATGGTGATTGTCTTGTAGCATTTTTAATAGTAATTGTATTGGCCCAAAGAGCTTTCTTTTGTTTTGCTTCCCCAAATCTTTTGTTGTTTTTTTATCATCCTTTTAATAATCTTCATTAAAATTTTGTTACTGGACTCGACTTGTCCATTGCCTTGTGGGTGATATGGGGATGAATATGAGATTGAAATCCCATACTTGTAGAAATCTATGAATTATTCTGACTTGAAACACATGGCATTATCAGATATAATATTTTTTGGTACACTAAATCTTTTCAAAACATTGCTCATTAGAAAATCCACCACCACTTTAGTAGTAGCCTTCTTGGTTGGTATTGTTTCTACCCATTTTTTGAAATAGTGGCTACTAGAATCCATGAGTGTCCTCCACTAGATTTCTTTGCAGTTTCTCAAATTAATCAATCCCCCACTATTGATAAGGGGTTTGTACTATTATTGGTCAGAGTGGAAAGTTTCTTGAGAATTTCAACTTGCCTAAAAACCTTTGACATGCATCACATGCCCTCACCAACTTACGTGCATCTTTAAAAAGCGTTAGCCACCAAAACATTTCCCTTAATACTTTATGTGCAATAGTTTTGACCATATAATGGCATCCAAATTTGTTTCTGACATTAGCCTTTCCAACCCTTGTCCTCTCACCAATTGTGTGATTTGGATATCTATATTAAACACTTGTATCTTGTTTATCTATTTGCATCTTCTTCCAGTGACATCTTGTTGTGTGAAGATGTATTTAACTAGAACAGTAGGAACATATGCAACAGTTGTTGCACCAAGAAAATATGATTTGAAATTTTTAACTTCTCTCACCAAGTCATAAGCCTAATTTTCTATTATATTATTTTTTAGTTCAACTTGCAAGGATTTTCTAAAAAATGCAATTGACTACTCATACACTTCTTCATTTTTTTGTAACCACACATCAACAATAGTATAGAAAGATGCAAATTAAAATGCTAGAAGGGATTTGATAAATCAAGAGACTTAAGGACTGGTGCCTCCTTGATTGCTTGCTTTATACTTTTAAAAGCCCTAGTTGGCTCCTCATTCCATGCTATAGTCTCTCCTTTCTTTAGCATCTTTGAGATGGCCTTGTAATCTTTGCAAAATTATTAACAAACCTCCTTAAGAAGATTACTTGCCCAACAAATGACTGAATTCTTATCACACTCTTGGGTTGTGGTATTCTATCAATTGTATCCACTCTCTTTGGATCTATCTTTACACCTTCCTTTGACACTATGTTCCCAAAAAGCTTCCCTTTAGTAACACCAAAGGCA
Source organism: Sequoia sempervirens (assembly GCA_007258455.2). Taxonomy (NCBI): domain Eukaryota; kingdom Viridiplantae; phylum Streptophyta; class Pinopsida; order Cupressales; family Cupressaceae; genus Sequoia; species Sequoia sempervirens. The sequence goes on from VDFB02325658.1 coordinate 5,574, forward strand.
CATTTCTTAGGATTAAGTGAAATCCCATACTCAAACCCTTTGGAAAATATTTTTTCTATGTGCATGCAATGTTCCTATTCTTTCTTGGAATAAGCAGCGAGGTCATCTTGATACACCACCATAAATATTTTTATAAAATCACTAAAGGCTACATCCATAGCCCTTTGAAAGGTTGCACCTGCATTTGTCAGGACAAGAGGCATCCTGAAATAAACATATATTCCCTAAGGAGTTATGAACATTGTCTTGTATTGCTCAAACTCCTTGAATTTGACCTAGTTGTAGCTTGAAAATCCATCCATTATTGACATTAATTCACAACCAATTACCTTTTGAAGCATTTCCTCCATATGATGCAATGGGTAGTTGTCTTTCAGTGATGATATATTGAGATTTGTAAAGTCAACACACAATCTAATATCACCATTTTTCTTTCTCACTGACACAATATTAGATACCCAAGTTGAATGTTTGATGGGTTTAATGATCCCACCATCTCTCAATTTCATTAATTCTTTTTACATATTGGGTGCTAGTGTAGGATTGATAGGTCTTTGATTTTTTTTGAAGGGTTTGGAATTTACCTTCAATGGTATTTCATGTTGAAATAACTCTTCTCTATAAGCCTTGAGGTCATCGTATGACCATGCAAATACATTTCTATATTTTCTTAACAAATCAATGAGCATTTCTTTTATTTTGGGATTCATTTTCTTCCCAACATACACCTTTTTGGGTGCATTCTCAGTTCCCAAATTTACTTCTTCCAAGTCATCTTGATGGGTTGGATTTTTTTTTATGTTTCTCTTGTTAGGGCTATCAAACACTCTTTCTAATGTAACTAGTTATTTGGTAATCTTGTTAGTATTTAATTGGGAAACTTCATTCCCAAATACTGTGTCCTTCCCATCAATTACCTCTATAAAATCCCCAAAGTCTATTGTGTTCTTCCCATCAATTGCCTCTATAAAATCCCCAAAGTCTATCTCATGTCTCTCATATTCATCAAAAAATTGTAGGTACTTCAACATGTCTTCATCGTCATTAAACACTTGCCAATTTTGCACATTATCAGTAATTGATGGCTTGGTTAGCATCTCAACTTTTGAAATTCCAACATATGTCATATCATTAGGACTCAATGCAATATTGGCTAATAGATTAGGCATTGCATTTTTGTTCCTCTCAACCTAATCAATTCCAAATGCATCAAACATCTCAACTGAATCCCATACTGCATTCTTGTATTGTTTTAGTCTTTTGTTTTTTGAATTTTTTTTGTGCAAATTGGGATACAAATAATTCAAAATCTCCAAAGACTCTGATCTTTCTGATCTTATTCTTAATTTCCATATTTAATCCCAATAGTAAAGCCTCATACTCTACAACATTGTTTGTGTAAACAAACATCAATGAAAATGAGCACTTAAAGGTCTTACCATTAAGTGAAATAAAAAATAACCCTTGCCCTTGATCTTTCTTTAGAAAAAGCACCATCAAAGTACATTGTCTATATTGCTTCCTTTTCTAGTAGTTTTCTTGTAGTGCATGTTTTTTATCTTGTTATTTATGTAACTCTTCAATTCAAAAACTGCCTATGTCAACATCCACAAAATGAATGTTTTCTTTAGGCTTTGTGATCTCAATCATTTACGGTGCCCTCAGGTCTCTAGGGAGTTTCACATCCTTACCATCAATGGGGATGGTGGCATAGGAAATGTCACATTTATTGCTCCCTCCTATTGCAACACTCCACTTTCTTGACAACAACATCCCATATGTAGGAGGGATGTCCACTACTGTGACACTCATGGTGAATTCCTTTCCAAGATAGGTAGCTAGTCTAAAACATTCTTCCTTAATCATTCCAATAATTGGGACCACCCTAGAGTCCATGGAATAGCACTTACCATATGCCATATTGATCTTCAATCACAATTATTTCATTATCTCAAGAGGAAATATAATTGATGATGCTCTAGACTCTATCATAATTTTTTTTATAAGCCTACCATCAATTACAAGAGTTTCATAAAATGGGTCCACTTGGTTTGTGCATGCAATAAGAGTGGCACCCAAGAATTCTTGAGGGATATCATCAATAGCCCCCTTAACTCCTTTTGAATCTTTTCTATTTGTTTTAGGTAGAGTAGAAAACTTATTTTCTTCACGAGCTATAGCTGCACCATTGATAAGGGCAACTGCCTTTTGTTTATGTTTCTGAATTCTCATCATTTCAAGAAGAGGGAAAAATACCTTTACTTAAGACAACATTTGGAACATGTCAATTAGAGTGTAGTAGGTAAATCATATGTTGTCATACCTTTTTCAATAAATTTTTCCTTCTTATGCTTAGATTTTTGCTCATGTCTGACCTCACATCTTTCTTCTCTTGATCAACCTTTAGCTTGTGGTACTTGGATTTTAGTAATGGTGAATTTTTTTTTTCATCAATATCTATAGCTCCTATTTTATTTGCATTGGATAGACAGATTGAGGCTTGCAGAATGGTAGAAAGCCTCCTAGATCATGCCACATGTCCCAATATGTGCACCATTTAACCTTCCTTTATGCTTTCAACACTTAGTTAAATTTATCAAAATCTTATGATTCTTCATACCTTTAGATCACGGGCCCAAAATAAGCATGCTATAAACCATTTGTAAAGACTAGACATATGGTGTCCTCCTACAATTCCACCAATAATTTTTAAAGAATAAAATATTCAATCCGGGTTGGCAGAACTAAGAAAAAAAAAATACTTGGCAGCATGGGCCCCACCCAATTGGTAACTAAATCCATTTTAAAGCACATGCATTTAAGTTATGACTTGAAAGGGGTCTAGGGTAGGTCGATGAAATAATTAGACATAAATTGAACCTTAGACCTTAGAGTTCAAACATTAGACCAAGGATAAAATATTTCATGGAACCTGTAGAGAGATTTTAATGAATTTTTAAAAGAATGGGTAACTAGATAGACTAGGAGCAAGTGGCCAATGAGTGAATGACTTTGAAGGCATAAGTTATTATTAGCATGAGCGGGTACAAATTATTTCAAGTCAATGAGTGATTATAAGGAAAGGTTAGGGAATGCGACTATTAGGGTTTAGAAAGGGTTTTATACCCTAGGGGAACCCTAAACATAAGGTTTTAGCAAACCCTAACAATCAAATGACTACCAAAATTCTCAAAATGTTTAGTTAAAATAATGGAACCATAAAATTTTTGACAAGTCCTATCACGTGTCACCAAAAATTAAGGAAAAAATAGTATTATTGTCAAAAGTATTTTTAATGCTCTAAATTATATAGGAATGACTAGTAAGGAAAAAGATAAGAGAGTTGCTTGTAGAGTAATCATAAGCTCATTAGTAAGCCATCATTTGGTAAGGCCCATTTATTGAGGAAAACTTGTGATGATTTAAACCTAAACCATAAAATATTGTCTAGAGCTTGATAATCCTCTTCAAAATGATACACGGGCTTTTAGTGGGAGGCTTCCACATGCTGATAAGAAGCTAATAGATAACATAAAGGATGAAATTCAATAATTTTGGCACTCACAATCTAGAGTATCACCAAATGCAAAGGATGAATTAAATTTAAGAATTTGCAATCGAAACCATACACCACATCCTAAACATTTCTTGGAATGTAGCCAAAATATTTATATACAAACAATATTGTGAAGCACACCCATCTTTTCAAATATCATAAAGGGCTTTTGAATCTTGTAATACATGTTGTAAATACCATGTATAATTTTCAATGAATCATAAACTATTATGTTATATTCCTTCTACTATTCATTTTAATGAAATGTTATAGGAGTATGGTGCAATGTAACTTTCTAAGTCATCTATGGACTTGTTAGATTTATTTTTATGTATTAGAGGTGAAATAGAGTTTGAGGAGTGGAGGTGAAGGTTCTAGATGCGAGTTGGTTACAAGAGAGGTAAGTATTGATGATTTTAAGAATAATATTTTCTACAAGTATGCTAGGTATAGCCATAGGTCCCTACGGTTGGATCAACAATTTAGGATGTGTAAGGACTCTTTCCTAATTGGAACTATTATATCCATGGTTGATTTTTCTGAAAATTACATATTGCAACACAAAATGAGCTACAATCTCAATAATAAAATTCTATTAAAATTGCTATTTTTATTCACATCACATATAAACATTCCCCTGATAGTAAAAAAGAGGATAGGAATATTATCATGGAGTACCATTTTTACATGAGTGATGATAGAGCTCATTTTTCTAAGTTTTTGCAATATTGTTTTTATTTTTTTTTGAGTTCTTGTAGGAAAAAGATATTACAATGGGTCGATATCTCATTTGGTTAGATAACTGCATGAGGAAATTCAAGAAGGCTTGTATGTTTTATTGGTTGAGAGGGATGCATGTATAGAGGGGTGTACCACATATTTGAAGTTGGGCATGGAGAAGGTGAGCATGATGAAGTAAGTGCATGTGTGAAGAGAGCTCTAGTTGAGGAACACATGAAAATTAGAGGTGGTACAACATTCAATGATGCATGTTCTATTATTAATTGGTGTAGTTATGCATTTTCACGAGGAGGGACACTTGATTTGGAAGTGTGCAAGTTATTTTGGTTGGTTGATGAGGGAATAGTGGGAGAGAAATTGGAATGTTAGACAATCAAAGAAACTTCAAAGATGCATGCATTTTGAAGCTCAAATGTAGGTGCATGGACCATATGGACATGAGAGTTGGATTATTTTTGCTAGAATTATATTCAGTGTGGTTGGGATCAATATGAATCAAGTGAGTGGGTAGATACATGTATTTCATATTATCTAACCCCTTTATATACAACATAATCCTCTTTAGAAGATGAAATGGAAAGTTCCCTTGACTATGATCATCTTTCAAATCTTGTACAACTAGGACATGTCTATGCAGTTGTTGCACCACAATAGAGTGAAGAGGGATCAAACTATTCATTGACACAATGTGTATAGGGAAAGGAGAATCTAACACAACCAATGAAAAATGATGATGGGTTCATGTATCCTACAGGTTCAATTGTTGTTGTTGGAACTTGGTTGTGAACATATATGATTAGAAAGAATGGCATACCTGTATTTGAAGACTACAAGAAAGAAAAAACCATTCTCATATATTCACACCTTGTTATATAAATAAATGTTAAGTAACTGAGACATAATGCCAAACCAAGAACAAAAGAACTATGGATAGTTAGAGTGTTGATCATGAAGCAATACTAGATACTCTAAAGGTAAAAGATGACCCTTTAGGAACACTTGAGTTGCAGATTGTTTTTTGTATGGGACAGGTGTGATATTGTTCATCTTATTTAGATTCATGTTATTTTTATGGGTTGTATTAAAAGTACATTAAAAGTTTTCATAAAAATTAACTGATATGTAAAAATGTAGGTTTTTGGAGAACAAAGGTATATTTTCAAGTAGTTCATATAAAAAAATCCAAGATAGTTCATGTGGATCAATATATTTTCAAGGTACATATTTGATTTGAGAGAATGTTTAGTTCAAACTTTGTTGTTCATGTTGCTTATAACAACAAATCCACCATTATTGACTTTCTAATAGGTCTTGAAGATTGATTTTTTGAAAATTCACTTGTTTATATGTGGATTTTTTGGAGAGCAAAGGTATATTTTAAATTAATTTAGATCAATACATCCACGGTTGTGTTATGAGTACAATGAGGTAATGATGGTAGTGATTCAATGGTTAGATGGAGTTTATGTGTCTTAACAAAAAAAAGATAAAAAAAATTACAAGGCAATTACAAGAGACTTTCCCTAGCATTTACCTACCTACCTCAACATGTCCACATTTCCCATTTATCAAAAATATTGAAAATTTAATAATTTTGCATTTTTTGCTCTTACGTCACTTTCTAGGCTACCCCAGATTAGTGCACCATGGAATCACGAGGGGAATTAGGAAAAGAAAGGAGGCCTATAGAATTTGCTTTTCCACCTTGATGTGTTGGTAAACTTGGTTTCGCTCGATGATGCAAAAAAAAAAATGCTTCTTTCCATTTTTGCAGTACTTTCCATTGATAATGTTTGCAAGAATGCATTTGACAATGTAACACACAAACAATGTTGAGTTGACCAAAACCAAGAGAGTTTGGTTTGAAGGGATTCAATATCCACATGTAGGTCCAGATAAAGCATTCGTATGCGCCATGAGCTCCTAGAATGACTTCATCATAGTTTGACAATTTTTCGCTTTTATGACTCTTTAGGGACTACCCTAGAAAGAGCACCCCAGAATGATTAGGTGACTTGGGAAATGAAAAGAGACCTTCCCTAATATTTACCTACCTACCTTGACATGTCCCATTTGTCAAAAATACTATTTTTTAATAATTTTATATTTTTTCTTTTAGGGCTCTTTAGAGACTACTCCTGAAAGAGCACCCTAGAACGATCAGGTGACTTCGGTAAAAAAAGGAGACCTTCCCTAGTATTTACCTACCTACCTCAATGTTTCCATGTTACCCATTTGTCAAAAATACTAAAAACTTAACAAATTTTGTTTTTTTTTTCTTATGACACTTTCAAGACTACCCCAAATTAGTGAACTTTGATATCGTGAAGGGAATTGGGCAAAAAAATGCTTCTTTCCATTTTTGCAAGAATGCATTTGACACTGGAACAAACAAACAATGTTGAGTTGACTGAAATTGAGAGAAGTTGGTTTGAAGGGATTTGATATACACTTGTAGGTCTAGAAAAAGAAATCCTGCGCACCATGAGCTCACAGAATGACTTCTCCAAAGTTTGACATTTTTTCTTTTATGATCTTTAGAGAACTCTAGAATAATTGGGTGACTTGGGAAACACAAAGAGACCTTCCATAGTATTTACTTTCCCACCTCAATATCTCCATGCTACCCATTTGTCAAAAATACTAAATTTTTTATAATTTTTGCATTTTTTGATCTTAGGGCTCTTTAGAGACTACCCCATAAAGAGCACCCCAAACTGATTAGGTGACTTGGGAAAAAAAAAGAGACCTTCCCTATTAATTTCATGCCTACCTCGATATTTCCACGCTGCCCATTTTTGAAAAATACTGAAATTTTTTAAAAAAAATCATTTTTTTCTCTTACGACACTTTCAAGACTACCTCAAATTAGTGCACTCTAGAATCATGGGGGGGAATTGGGTAGAAAAAGGATACCTTTCACAACATTTACCTACCCACCTTGATGTGTGGTATAATTAATTTTTCTCCATGATGCAGAAAACAAAAATATGCTCCTTTCCATTTTTGCTCTGCTTTCCACTAACAATTTTTCCAAGAATGCATTTCACATTGGAACACACAAAATTTGTTGAGTTGACCAAAAATGAGAGGTTGGTTTGAAGGGATTCAATATCCACCTGTAGGTCTAGACAAAGCATTCATATGTTCCAGAATCTCCCAAAATTATTTTGTCATAGTTTGACAATTTTTTGCTTTTAGGGCTTGTTGTGCGCACACATGCCCCACTGAATAGGGACCCTCTTTTCATGTCTTTTGGCCTTTGGTTTTATTGGATTCATCATTTGAAGGTCTTAACATGTTGGTCTTATTAGATTTGATCTTGCCTCAAGGCTTGAGTTGGTTAAAATTAAGTTTTAGGCAAAATCCGTTTTCAACAAGGGATTTTTTCCGGACTTTCTCCGGTTTCTTGTCTCATCATTTGCATTTTCCTTTGCTTTGATCCCTAGATTTTCTAGTTCGGCAGATTTTCGGAGGTGTGCTAAAATCACGAACTTCGTTATATTCCCGGTTTCTACATTTCCGCGAAAGTTTGTGTTCATCCAGATTTCCGTGTGTCTTGGGATTTTCCAAAATTCCATCCCGGGCTCGGGTTTCCAGGATTTGTCAGACGCGTCTTGTCATTCATTAATGCCTAGGGTACCATTGCTCAGACGCATATGTGGGTGGATTTAAAACCTTTTAGGCCACATTTTGACTTCATTGTTCACTTGTTTGCTGCTAAGGCGTCTGAGTGCATTCCTTGCTCAAGCTTTGATCATCGATTTCGAGCTGTTTGCGCGTGAATTGGTGGAGTGCAGATTAAGGTTTCCATTGCTAGGGCATTCTGGTCTCGCAGTCGCTTCTTCAAGCTCGAGTTTCATTCACGCTGATCCATGGTAGGTTATCATTGGCCCTTTTATTTGTTTGCATGATGATTGAACTGTTCTATGATGATTTGTGGTCATTTTGGGTCGGCCTATGTTTAGCCACGATTTTCCTCTTATCGAATTAGGGTTGGACCTTTCTCAAAACCTCATCACCCGTGCCTGGCGTATTTGTATTTACTCATTTGATGTTAGATGGGTCAGTGTTAAGGGACGTTTGAGGTAGGGTTTTGTTACTAGATGCATAGTTCATTATATTCGGCGAAGATTAGGGTTTGGGTGTTTTGCTCGAAATGGTTAAACTATTATAATTTTATATCTTGTGCCGAGGTTCAACCGGTCCCTGCCGTGTGAGGATTCGGGGTACTATAGGGTGATCGTTATAGTTGGCATTTTAAACTTCGAGGTTTTCCCTCATTTTCATGGTGGGAGGTTTCTTTTATTGAAACTAGGGCATCATCGTTCTGCCATGAGAATTCGTCATTTGAGGGCTTAGAAAACTTGAAACTATTTGCAGCCTGAATTTTGTTGATTGGCGTCGATTTCAGGACCGTTAGAATCCCAGAAGAATAGATTGCATGATTGTTTGGTTAATGGTTCGCGTGTCACCGATTGTCGGGTTCCCGTGTTGTCCGCGGAATTTCTGCACACCCGAATTTTCCCGGTTTTGGCTAATTTCGCGGAGTGGAGTAATTACCGAAACGTTTCGAACTGTCCGCGAAAATCCGTTCCATCTAGATTTTTCCAGTTTCCCAGTCTGGCTTTATCTTTTTCGATTTTCCAACGATAGGATTGATGGAACAAATGCTGAATGCTTATTTCTTGTTGCCAATGAATGAATTTCATGATAATCTAATGATCTTTTGGTTGAATTAATGATTTATTTGACTAATGGTGTTTCGGCAGCAAGAATCCGTTTGGGTCGGATTTCTCCGAAATTCTGCCCCGACTGGATTTTTTCGGTTTACGGTGTTTTCCCGGACTTCTTTATTTCTCCGAATCTTCGAAGATTAACAATTTGTGATGGGTTTTAATTGCTTTATATGGTTTTATGTTAACCTTTGGATTGGAATATGTATAATAATTGAATACTAATGATGTCCTTTGTGAATGTAGGCCGAATCAAGCAAGGCTGCAACAGGAAAGACTAAGGGTGACACGGAGGGGTCATCCATCTCAGAGGCAGAAAGACTAAGATTGGACATCAAGAGCCAGCTGCCAGAAAGCAAGATATCGTCCGTGTGGTTGGAGGTTTCTGACACCAATGTAGGGGCTTGGACGTACGAGGAGTTCAAACAGAGGACAGCTGAGAAGAATCTGTCTGTGCTAAGGAATGGCATGATGAAGTCTGGGCTAGTGCATGTGGCAGGGTTTCCTCCAGCGATCCAGTGCTATGAGCTTATATTGGAATGTGCCAGGTAGTATGATTTTGATACACAAAGGGTTGTCAGTACCGAGGGAAGGGTCCTGGCTAATTTCAATCCTGTCTCCATTGCCCAGGCCTTTGACATGCCTAATTTTCCTTCAATATGTGCTCTAAACATGGACTTGGCCAGGACATACTATGAGAATGAGCCAATTAAGGCTCAACAGATGATTAACTCTTGGTTGGAAAAGCCAAAGTCACACTACTCCAAACTCCCCAAATAGCTGTATAGAGTCAAATTCAGGTCTGACATTTATGATGCTATAACATTTTTTAGCAGAGTAGCTGGTTTGAAGACTGTCCGAGTGCTAGAGAGTTGGATGGTCCACGTGATCACCAAGATTGAGCAAGGAACCAACTATCACTGGGTAGGGTTTATTAGTTCTGAAATTGACAAACAGTTAAGGAACGTCCTGGAAACCAAGATGTTCACCATGTCCTCTTATGTCATGTATGTACTAGTCAGATTCTACCCATACAGGGGTTTGAATCCATAAGGGACATTCAAACAGGACATTGTCTATGAGGTTTACCCGGAGTTGCATCTAGGACACAAAGACTACTAGAGAGCCAATGATGCATTCATAATGCATATCACCAGGATGCTCCAGTATGCCGAGCATATGACATTGTCAGATGGAGCCAAAGGGCTGATAAAGAATTATGGGGCCTGGTTCATTCAATTCCCCACCTTCACCTACCTTAGAATTGATGGATGCCCGGTCGCTCCATATAGGTTACCTCGGTATCCTACTGATCACATTATTTTGTTAGAGATTGTGAGGTAGATTTGTGAATTTGATGCCATTGTAAAGAGAGAAAAGCATAAGACAGGCTTCGGTGGAGATTTCCCTCTCGAAATTGGTGTAGCAGAAGTGTGTCCTTCTATCCAATCGGTGCATACTGCAAGAGAGGAATTGGCAGCATACGGTTTCTCCTTCCACTCCAAAAGGATGAACTTTGATATTACAGGAGAGGCACAGAAGAAAGCCACTAGGGAGTATCAGCATAAATCTGACCTAAAAGACTATTGGGCTAACATTAAGGATGACCTTGAAGGAAGAAAGAAGAGGTATTCTAGGCTCCCTGTGGAGGCAATCAGACAGTACAATGTCAAGTTGATCCCGGACCAACTGGAAAATGATGGAAACCTGGTGCAGGATCATGCCTATGAGGTTGTGAAGGACAAGTCCATCGGGGAAATCAGTTGGAATGAGGATGAGGTTACAGAGTTGGAAGACCTAATGGTCCCCGTTATGAAATTCACCTCTTCCTGGTTAAAGCATAAAATTTGGGAGTTGGAGAGCGAGAAGGTAACTTGTACCTTCAATTTGATGGGAGACCTCAACCCTATGTCGATTTCAGAGGAATCCAGGGAAGATGACCCCAAAGGGAAAACTGCAAAGAGATCTCCTTTAAAGATAAAGATTAGAGGCCCCAAGGAAAGTGAGCCCGAACCAAAGAGGAAGCCAAAAGGAAAGAAAAGAAGTTGAACTTTGAAGATTGGTAAGTCCTCTGATGAGGAATATTTGGAAAAAGCAGAAGAGGAAGATGTTCCTCCACCACCGAAGAAGACAAGAACAACCAGGACTTCAAAGAAGAAGGGTCGGGTTGTCTCAAAAGATGAGCCTCCTATTGTAGATGTAGAGAGTTCAGGAGGGGAAAAGACCAAGGTCTATATGAGAAGATCAAGGACTCCATCCCCTAAGGAGCCAATGCAAAAGAAGGACCTTTCTTCGGAGATGACAAATGTAGAACCATCTAAGGCTGCTTCTCCTCCACCAAGCGTACCTGAGATGGAGGTTGAGGAACATGAAACCAGTGGAGAGGCGGAGCCATTCAAGGAAGGGGTACTCTTTGGTGAAGCAGCTGAGCTCGAGGCCGAAGAGGTAGAAAAGCATCCTTCTCCTCTTGTGATGTATGAAGATTCTCCAGAAAATGGCAGGGGAGGCGGATTGCCTTAGCAAGAGGAAGATATCCCTATTAGAGCCCCATCACCGGTGAAGGAAGTGGAGATTAAAGAGGGTGATCAAGGTGAGTAGCTACCTGAAAAGGAAGAGGAGAGAATCCCAGAAGAATAGCAGGAAGAAGCAAGAACAGAGGAAATCCGGGTAGAACCTGAGACCCCGGATTGGCTTGAAAAGGAGATTGCAAGGAAGAAGCAGGTGGTAGTTGAGGACACTCCCTTGGATTGGGATGAAATGCTATCTAAAATTGGTAAAGGAAAGAAAAAGAAGGCAGCTAAGGTAGTCTCAAAGGTGGAGAGAGATGAAGCAAACAACAGGGTCATCTACTTTGCCACCCCTGCCATGGACAAAACTAGGGGAGAAGTCATTGGTCAGGATTACAATGTACAAACTATTAACCTTGGACCAGCATCCATGGAGCAGGACATTGATGAGTATGAAGGGTCTAGTTCTGTGATCATCGGCAGATTAAGAAAAGAAGCCTAGACCAAGCATGAGTTGAAGGAGAATGAAAGACTTAGGAAATGCTTGGAGGAAGTGATGAAACCCCTGTAGTCTCTCCATCCTTCTTCCTCTGCCGCTCTTGGTTTCCTACCCAAGGAAACTATCTCCGAGATTGAGAAAATGAAAACCTCAACTCAAACTGCAGTGGATTGGTTGAAGGGTGTGCAAATGAAGGGAGATGATGCAATCAAGGAAATCCTGTCAGTTGGGAAGGATGCAGTTAGGGCCAGGGAATCATTGGAGTATGTGATGTCCCAAGACAAGGAAGACATTGACCTTTTGTTACAGAAATCCAAGGTCATCATAGAGCATGGTAAAGAACAACTGGCTGTGGATGGGATTCTTCCTTCTTCTAGGTTAAGTGAACCCTGGGAATGGTTTGAGGCTCTGCAAATTTGGCATAAAGCCATGAAGAAGATCTAGAAATGGAAAAAACAAATAGATGGTGATCTTACTGGGGTGTATGAGGGCTGCATTGCATTCTTTGAGGTTATGACTGGTAGGAGAAAGATTGCTCCTAAATATCTGAGCCTAGAATAGTTAAGGGAATGGTGGCATGAGGTTTATACCCTAGATTCTGAGAATGTTATAACTGGCCACCAGCTTGATGATGCTGCCACCTACTTGGCAGTAATGGATAAGTACCAAGCACACAAAGGTGATTGGAATAAGATTGTTGACCAGTCAAAAGAGGAGATTGATTCTATTCAATGCAGACTTAGGATACTGCCTTTGCCACCTGTTACCGAGTTGGATGGGGTGTTTTTGAGGGTTCAAGGATTGTTGGCCCAGAACAAGGATAAAGGAGGTGGTATTTAATGCCATTTTGAGATTTGTGCTTCCCTATTATCATAGGGCATGCATTGGACCGGATTGCATTGGGGACTATGCCTAGGCCGACCTTGATGATATATGGCATTTAATGTGTGCCTTATTTTGATTTCCTAAGGCTGACTTGTTTTGGCGATTATTCTTATTTTGTAAAATTGTTTGGCTGGGCCGACATATCTTGAGATTTGCTATAAAGGCATTCCTGCCTCGTTGTTAAGAGTTAGATATTAGGCATTAGAAAAGAGATAATAGAATCAAGCTAGAGTATTTAGTGAATTTCTTGAAGCAAGTATTGTAATCAGAACAGTGGAATTGTTGCAATAGTTTGATGATCTAATACAATTGAGGACATTGTGGTTTTCCTGGTGAAATCTCTTGTGTTAGTTTATCTCGCATGGTTCTTATTGTTTTATCTTTTGAATTGCTTAAAGATTTAGGGTTTATTGTTCATAAATAAGTTAGTTTTAGTTTGGTGAATGATGTTTATGATTTCATATTTGGAATGTTTGTAGCAATCTCTGGTCTATACTCCCAGTAACTATCTGATTGTAGTAGGCTGGTGAAGTCAACCTGGACCATACATTTAAATGTGCTTAAGTTCGATTGTGGATGAATGTCTATGATTTGAAAATCTGTATACCTTAGAAGATTGCACCGTTCTTGTAAGATTGCATTGTGGGTTAAGCAGGAATTGGTTATTTGAGATTGGTCCATTCCAGATATCTGTCATTTGCATCACTCATTCTAGGAATAGTTTAGATTTCATCATATCTTTGCACCCCTATCTTTTCTATTTCTTTATTACCGGTTAGATTTAGGATTTAAGATCATTATATTGCAAAATCTGATAAATTGAGAAGATACAGTTTGCTTGTAGTAAGGTCCTTTTGTGATTACCAGCATTTCACATATTATCTCGAGTTGTTTATGCATTGTCATGACCTGACACCCGAGAGACCTTGGGGTGATTTTTAGTGATTTATTGTTGAAAATAACCTTTCAAGAGAGATAGAATATTGCATTATGTCTGAGTTGTTTATGCAGAAAACACCATCAACAAGGCTCTTCAAAGACTACCTTGGAAAGAGCACCCCAAAATAATTGGATGACTTGGGCAATGAAAATAAACCTTCCCTAGTATTCACCTTCCTACCTCAATGTGTCCAAGTTACCCATTTTTCAAAATTACTAAAAAAATTATAATATTTGCATTTTCCAATATCCATGTTTAATTTTAACCATTGTTGAGTCAAAAGTAGGTTTGAGTTTATGTTTTTTAACAATTCTTAACAAATTAGGTATTTTTGGTGGAAAATACTATTGTGTCAAGAAGTAATTCAAAACAAAAGTTATAACATATTGCTTCAACATTGAGGATACATTCAATGTAATTCATAAGGAGGTATCTTCTTCATATACTTTTATCTCTTGATTTTTAATCTTGCATTTGATTTCAAATAATGATTAGTTGACTTTGTTGTTCATGTTGTTTATAATCCATACTTTTCTAATATTTATATGAAAGGATTTCTCAACACAAACTTTGAGTAGGACGTGAGGTTTGATGGTAATGCATCCAACATTGGAGTTCATGTTTCTTTCATTGTTCAATTACTTTTACTCAATGTTTTTTCTATTTTAAACAGTTTTTGTAATATTGCAATGTAGGTGTCTTTGTGAGTAGCAATGATTTGAGATGTGTTATGGAGCAAGGATATCAGGGGCACATATTATTTGTGTATCTATGATATCTTGATAACAAGATGCATTGATGTATTTGTACATGAGGAAATCGATAAAATTATATGGACATTATTAGTTGTATTGATGATTATGATGGCTAAAAGATGATACAAGATGTATTTGTACATAAGGATGTGAAAAATATGGTATATGAGAATTATTGGTTATATTGATGGTATAATGTATACAAAACATGATTATGAATGCCATGTATATGTTGAAAAATGTCACATGTATGTGTAATCACCATCAAGTGTGTCGAACGTATACGGATAATGATGATTAGGATGAAAATATGCATAGACTAACAAATATTATGCATATGCACCTACTTATGTATGTTCACAAATGTCATGTGTATATATTTTCATGTCAAAATCACTCACACATTCCTACATTGATTCATGTTGGTAGCTACTTAATAGTCAAGCAATGGCGAATATTTTGGACTTTTCTTTTAGATTGCAGCTCTCTCTCAACAAAATTAATTAAAATCCTTTTATTTTGATGATAAAATCTTCTTCTTATCTTTTAATTCCTTTTATAAGTGGTTAATTGTAGTCTTTTGTTGTTTTTCTTTAGTTTTGACAATTCCAATGATTACTTTTGCATCTACAAGTTGACCATCCACACATTTTTCCTCATCCCCATTGCTCTTACCTATTAAAATCCCCTAGTATTCCTTTTCATGATCTTCTAACTTATTTTTCATATCTTTTACTTTAAGCTTTGAATCAGCTACTCCTTCATCGACCCTTAAGACAACAAAATCCATTTCTTAGATAGAGTTTTCAATGTATTGAATACTTTTATGTAGCTTTGCAGCCACTTTTTGATCAACTTTGGGAGTTTTTGATTACAAAATGCATATGTTTATTTTTAAGAAGTTCCTTGAGTATACTAGAGGAACTAGTAGTTTTCCTTCTTCTGTAGTTCATGAAGTTCCTACATAACTAGAGAGAATGTCAATGACATATGAAATGCCAAGCCTGGAGTGAATCAAATATTTGAGGTTGTCAATAATATATGAATATATAGTAGCAACAACTAATGGTGAATCTAACATATCACCTAATTTTTGACTTTGGATAAAAAATAAAGTGTATTTTTGGACTATACAAGGTAGATCTTGGATGCAAAGTGATAAAGCTTAATCCCAAAAAAAATCTCAACAAAATCAAGTTAGTCATCAACTAAGCATAACCAAAAGCTCAACATTCTCATCAATGGTGTCTTCGTCAAAATCATAACTATCATCATAGGGATTATACTTTTGATGTCTTGGTTGAAGGTTTAGATTGATTTAATTTGGTATGAATGGTATATTTAGGCTTGATTTAATAGTTTAAGAATTGATTAAGTTTTGGGTTGGATTAATTGGGATAGGGAGATATGGACTAAGGTTATTATGGACTACTTTTATAACATTAATTTGAATCTTTCTTGATGAAAAATATGTGATTTGTTAATGAATTATAAATGAATTATAGTATGCTCTATTTCTAATTTATTCATGTTGCATTATTCCAAAATTGTGCCAAAATTTGTATTCCATGGATGCACTAATTTCAAAAGGAAAATTCAAATTGAAATATCCATCATTGCTAAAGGGGAAATCTAACTTTATTAAAAGGATAAATATCGAAATAAAACTATATAGACTAAGGATATTACCGGATTAAGGAATCAAAGGGTAAATAATGTTGCAACTATAGAGACTAATGATAAAGGGATCAGATTTGGTGAAGTTTAGCGAGGCAACCAAATTTAACAATAGTATAACATGAGTGAAAATGATATGTAATTCATTAACTATTAAAGTGCAAGATTGCAAGAAATAAATAGATATGACATGTTATCCATCATAGATTGACCATTATAAAGTGATTATACATTCAAATTTTAATTTTCAAAATAGGAAAACATGCACACAAAGAATAAAATATTTTGAATATCAATTTGTATATATAAAAGTGTAGAGTAACTATGTATATACATATAAAAATTTGGCATATATGCCAACTCAAAACAATATTTAAAAAATGTGGCATATGCCATCTCACGGTCTATATACAATGTATATCTCAAATGGCTATGCCATGTAAAGAAAATTATAATCTTGTGGCCGATCATCAAAATATAGGATCTTCACACCACCTAATGGATGAGAAGTTGTCTACACAAAAAAAAATTGAACCAAAAATTAGATTAATTAGCTCAACGGTAAATAACTTAGACTATTAAATAGAAACTTAAATATACTATTTTTAATAACTTTCAAAGTAATATCTAATCACTATACTAAATTATAAACTAAAGTCAAATTCAATTCCTAATTACCTCAAGCATTTGTTCTTTGGTTGACATAAATTCATCAAATGATGGTCCCTTAGGACGCTCAAGAGTCCTAGCATGTCAAAATGGTAGAGGATCCACATACGTGGATGGGGGCATACTCTATAAGAATAAAAATAGAATTGATAAAATTAATATATAATTGCCAACAAACAAACATAAACTAAACATATATCTACATATATATCTAGAAACTTATATATCTACTACATATAAAAAACCATATACTCGAATTGGTGATGCATTTGAGATTGATAGAGAAGAACTCGTCATGGTAAAAGGCGTCATATCAATCACATCTAGAGTACACTAATAAAGTAAAATAAGATCAAGATATAAATTAGTATGTATTTAATTAATCACAATTTAAATGATATCGTACAATAACAAAGTTTTACATGTACAAAAAATTATACCAATGTGCGTAGGCCAAATTCAATGGCTGTCGCACCCGCCAGATCGCCATTCCCTGCGTTGTATCAACCTGCTCATCTCCTACTGAAGACAGTAAGTCAGATGTACTATTTGAGTTATAATAATTTTAAATGAAATGTGCATCTATGAAATAAATTCTTAAGTTTTTGACTCCTGTGGAGTAAAGATTTTGTTTTAAAGCTTACACACCTGCCTGCCAGCCTGTGCTTTATGGTTGGTGAGAAAGCCTCCTGTGCCTGGACATCCAGGTGCCTGACTTGTCAAAAACATCTCATATGTTTGTCTCAAGGACACTACAGATAGAGCTTATTATTATTGCTTTTATATATAATATATATTAATATATAGTAAATATGCAAATTTGTAAATTAAGGTAGGATTAAAGGGGATCTTCTTTTGGCTTCAGAGTAGGAGCCTATCAAAGTAATGGGGAATGGAATCAATTCTATCTTGCAAGCAATTTAAAGATTTCTGATTGGGAGCTACTCTCTTTGGTAGTACTTACCATACAAATATATATATAATATGATATTAATATATATAATATATCATTTATATTCTACATAATATATAATATATATGATATAAATATTAATACATATTAATATTAACATTAATAATATAATATTATACTAATACATATATAATAATATTTATGATAATATTAATTTATACTAGTATATAATAATATTAATATATACATAACAATATAATAATAAAATATTATTATATAATATCATATAATATATAATATATACTTCCCTACCACTAATGGATCGAGGAAAGGGGACCCCATATCCCTGTTCTTATTCATAATTATGGCAGAATCTATGGGGAGATCAATCAATGAGAAACAAGAAAATAATTTATGAAGGGGAATCAAAGTGGCACAAGGGTGAAACCCTATAACACAGACAATTTGCAGATGATACAATACTCTTTGGAGAAGCAAAATCAATCAAGGAAGCAGAATCAATCAAGGCTACATTAGATGAATACTCCAGAATCTCAGGTCAATTGATAAACAAAGAGAAGTCCTCAATTTTATTCTTCAATGCAAAAAAGGTACTATGAGAAAAAAGATAGAAAAGGTACTGGGATTCACAATCATTTCAATTCCAACCAAACATTTGGGTGCTTTATTAATATCCAGGAAAATCCGCTCACAACATTGGGAAGATATACTAGATAAATGTAGAAATAAGGTAGTAGAATGGAAGAACAAATGGTTAACATTGGTAGGAAGAATCCTAATGATAAAATTAGTAAGTTAACAACTGTTCCAATATATGTAATGTCATGTTTCCAAATTACACACAAGATTAAATCAAGCCTGGATGGTTTTATGAAAATGTTCTTATGGGAAGGGGCTAAGGAAGAAAAGAAACCCCTACTCTAATGGGATAAGGAACGCCTACCAAAGAAGGAGGGAGGAGCTGGCTTGAGGAAGATGAAGGCACAAAATGCAACATTAGGAGCGAAACTATCCTAGAAAATGTATAGAGAACTAGAGAAACTATGGTGCAAAATTTTTTAGAATAAATTTCCAGATAGTTAGAACTCAAAGAGAATTTTAACTATGGGAAACTCATTTGGTTGATTTTCTATTTGGATATTTCTTTGGGATAGCAGGAAAATCATCACGGAGCACCTAACATGGAAAGTCAATAATGGGAGACAAGCTAATTTTTGGAGTGATTCATGGAATGGTCATAAAGCTTTAGAAGAGATGGATGAGTTGAAGGATCACATAAAATTACTACAAGATTGATATCAAAGCAAGGTAAGAGACTATATTTGCAATGATCCCCCAAATTTGGCAACCAACATGAATGTATAAATGTAGATACAATGCCTAGGAGACACAAAAGCTATCCTCAAAAAAGAGGTCAAAAGTAGAAGAATCTTCATAACATAAAAAGAGGATGAAATTATATGGTGTGGAGAAAAATTAGGAGAGTACTCAATTAGATTGGGATATTCGATCTAAAATGTAATTCAATCAAATATTTCCTGGCTGATCCAACTATGCTAGCACACATCAGTATTACCAAAAGTAGGTGGTTTCTTGTAGACAACACTAAATAAGAGAATATTGACAGCTAACAAGTTAATGAAAATTGGCATACGGGGACCAAATAGGTGTATTCTATGTTGTAAAGATAGCTAGCCAGTTAATCATCTTCTTCTAGAATGTACTTATGCAAATAAATGTTGGGATTGGATCCAAGGAATTCTAGGGTGGTTGAGTGCAAGACAAGTAGACTTGAGAGAATGGTTGAGCAGTTGGCCCAAAGGAAGAAGGGAAGCTCTATGGTAAAATCTATGGATTAATGCCCCATCAATGATTGTGTGGCACATATGGAAGCAAAAAGACTAACACAAAAAAATGAAGAAGGATTGTGTGAATTGTTAAATGAAAAAAATCAGAATTAAATAAAACACCAAGTTCATGAAGTGGGATGAGTAAATGCAAAAGAAATGGGAAAAATTGAAGAGGCCCAGAGGACAGTTGACAAATAAAGCAAAAATTAGAAAGGGAATAGTCTGGAAATGCCCAAAACAAGAAAAAATTAAGATTAATTTTGATGGTTTAGCAAAAGGAAATCCGGGTCCAATAGGAGAAGGTTGTATTATCAAAGATAAAAAAGGCACATGCAAATGGGCCCTATCCAAAAAGATAGGTATTGCAACCAATAATGAGGCAGAAATAGAGGCATTGGATCTAGGCCTGTGGCTATGCAAAGAGAAAGGGATTGGAAAGATAGAAGTGGAAGGAGATTTATTGTTATGCATACAAGAAATAAGAAAAAAATGACACACCCAACTAGAAATTAGAGGCTTGGGTCCAGAAGATATGGGAATTTTTGGAACAATTTGAGGTATTTTCACTAGAACATGTGTCTAGAGAAGCCAACGGGGCTGCAGATCTATTGGTCAATTTCAATGTTAGACATGACAAAGAAGTCATTATTGAAAAAGATCCTAGCAATTAGGAAGGTCTAAAGGATTTAATAATGAAGGATCAACAGGACAAAGGGTAAAGAGTGCAGTTTTACCCATCACCCAGATATAGCAAGAGTAATACCCCAAGAATAAACATAATGACTAGTAGGGGAATACTCATATAGCTAGAATGTCCTATAACCAGCCCGACACCAATCTTGCTTCACCATAATTCATATGCAAAAATAATCTTATTAAGGTAGCACAATCTGATAGTAGAATGAAACTTCAACTGAGCCTTGAACTAAAGGCTCAAAAAGCCACACATCTTGTTTCTACATCTTCCTCTTAACAGATGCAATAGGATTAAAGTAGCTCCTTTATCTAGACTCACACAAATTCTACTGAGTAATCTTTTAATGGGTTTGGTGCAGAGGCACCTACAACCATGCCTTGAAATTTGTTGTGGTAGGTTGATCTTGGGAAGGTCATTAGTAATTTAAAGTGTTTTGAGTCCTTTTTATTCTAAATAATGTTTAAAAGACCATTGCTAATGTACTTTTTTGGTGGTTAGTAGTATAGGCTCAAAAGTTGCAAAAATACAATGTTGTCAATCTTGAAAAGTTGTTAAAGTGCAGATTAAAGGATTAGTTAGCATTTGAGGACAGTTGAGGAATTTGGGCATTGGATTTTGGTATCAAAATGTATTTAAGGCCTCATGAAGTCTCGAAAAAAGATTGATAAGTATTGTATTGAAGATTCAATAAAGAAAACAATGTTTACTATTTCTTGACAATTTTCTATTTTTCTAAACCTCACCTTCTCTGTACGGACCCGTACAGGAGTGGGATGCTCTAATATCTTATGCATTGGGTAGATACTTCAAATACCTTTCTTTTGAATCATTTTGGAGGTCTTAACACATTTTGGTTGAAGAGAACTTCTCATTCTTCTGGGATTTCTGGTGACAGGGCAGCAAGGGCTTTGTTTGAGTTCCTAACCATGATCTAATGCCTTCCACCTACTGTTTGTGCTATTTCTTGGTGGGAAGGCATAGTTACATGTTAGAATAGGGTTTTACATGCTTTTCTAGGAGAATAAAAGCAATCTTTGTGCAATGAGAGGAAGCCCTCAGGCTGCAAGAGTCTATTTCTTATGAAAGATGGAGGTTCAAAACATGGTTTGGTAGTAATGTTGATGGAGAAAAGTTTTTGAGGGTGTGGATTTCTTGTACAAGCGTAAATAATTTTTTTTGAAGCATTGTTTTGGTCTTGTGAACCTTGGATTGGTGTTTTCTTGAAAACCCTAGGTGTGTACATGGTAAATGAGGGTTTATTGGAACAATCATGTAGAAACCTTATAGTAGCAGACAAACTGAGGAATTTGAGGTTTTAACACATCCTTTTTGACTATTTGAAGTGTTATTTTAGAGGGAACATGTTTAAAAG
>VDFB02325659.1:0-16266 GCA_007258455.2 Sequoia sempervirens
ATTGGTCTTCTTTTGGGAAAGACTAATTTGCACGGCATCATTCTTACCTTTGAGTGTTGGTCTCATCCCAATGAGATTCAATTAAAGGTGAGTCACAAGGAGAAAGAAACTATTAGGTAGCTCCTAGATGAGGAGCTCCCTAATTCTCATGGTCTGAACCCTACACTTGGATGTTGGTGTTCACCCACTTTAATGACATTTAATAAGGAAAGTACGGCTTCATACTAAGAAGCATAATTGTAATTCTTCTCAAAAAACAATTTGGATTAATGGATTCAAAGGATAAGGTGGTGGGAAGAACTCAAAGTTCACTGAAATTATGTAGCTTCAAGCTTAATTGACTTCTAAGTTCTACTATTTTTATTGGTTAGTTTAGTCCTATCCATTTTATCCTCACCCTTGATAGTAGGAGGTTGATGTTTTGATGTTGTTATGTTAATTTTGTACAATCTATTCCATGTTCATGTTTGGGCATTTATGATGTTATTTTTATTGTTTTTTAAAAGGATGAGGTCCTTTCAAATTCTCTCTTTTATAAAAAATAAATAAATAAAGAATTACAAAGGACCACAAATATAATAAGGGAAATTAAATACCACTAAATTAACCTTAACTCTTCGAGAAATATTTAGAAAGAAATTTCATTTTTCAATACAATTGTTTTACATTTAATCTCTATCAAAACCCCATTCCAAGAGAAACCTCTTTAAACGCCTTACATGACCATTATCCATATATAGATAGTGTCAAACATGAAAAAATTGATCTATATTAAAATCTATATATACATGTGACCAATTATATTGATGAGAGTCCATGAAAAAATATGATTTACAAGAAAAATATGTACAAACTATAAATATAACATTCAAACCATTTCTTAATAAATTTAAAATTTATAGTTTCCTATTTTTAAAATTGATAAATAATCAAAATTTATAAACATACTATTTAACACAATTTCTAATCTATAAAATGAGGAGCACTAGGCAAAAAATTTCAAAAAAATGGCAGAGATAATCTTTTTATCAGATATTCTAAAACACCAAATGATAGGTTCTTGGAACCTTGTTTTGTCATCAAGCCCAATGAATATTTAGTTGTATGAACCCTTGTGTTAGACTTTCTACATGTCTGAATTTTCTTTTCATTCTGTTTAATATTATCTATCATTCCCTTTAAAATAGACTTGATACCTTTGTGTTTTCCATTTCATGCTCATGTTCCTTAAGAGGTATTTGAGTCTTTAAACAAATATTTTGGTTTTCTTAAAACTCGATAGAAAAACGTCCCAAACAATGACATTTTGTGCATTAATTTTTAGGGGTTTCTAGGAGAATACTTTATCTCTAGAGAACATTTTTTTTTTTAATGTGAATCTCTTAGGGTAATTCCTTTGTAGCAGATCAAGCAACACACAAACCCTAATCGAACGTCCTAGTTTTCTAAAGAAAGTATAATTTTGCGCTTCAAGAGGATCCCCATCTGATTGGCTAAGATTTTCATGATTTTAGGCTCCCTATATTCTAGAGGCAACGACTGTCGTTGTACCCATAATGGGATAAATTTTATCTTAGAAGTTGTAGGGTCAAAATTTGGAGGCCATGGATGAATGAATAATCCAAATCCCTCAAGGACCCATGATTTAACCTTGTAGACTACATCTCTTTGAGATATTGAAGAAAAGAGAACCACAAAGAAACCTTTTCACTGATCTAAATAAAAAACATGATTTACATGGGCTCCCATTCTTTAAAAAAATAAATCTCGTAAAGTTTCAATATCAAGGAGAAAATTCAAGAACTTATAGATTAAGGAATTTGCACGAAGATCTTGAATCTGTATATCAATGAGTTCTTTAGAGAAGGTGATGTTTATGATACCCTTTTGTTTAGTCCTCTTTTTTGAAGCCAAATAGCATTCCGTTTGGAAGCAATACAATATAAATAATTGGTTCTGACTTTCTTTTTGCTTCCATTGATGGGTAATCCTTTTTTAACTAGAAGACCATTGTGGAGGTTGCTTCATACCGTACCTTTTACAAGGAGCACCCTTAGGTAGAGGGATATTATTAAGAAATGATATTATAGTAGGAATATCATTTGGAAAGGTAGTTGGATTAGATTTTGGATTTTAGTTAGAATGAACATCCCGAGTAATTGGTTGTCCTTTAGGATTTTTCTCAAAATGAAGATCCCTGGAATCTAAATGACCTCTAGGGTTTCCCTCATATGGAGAATCGCATATGTTTAAGACCTCTTGTTTTTGTTGATTCAAGAGTTTTTTATTGTGTCGAGTACCACATTGTCTATAGGACAAGCCAATTGTGAATGAATAAGTTTTATTGTCAGTCCTCTAATGCCATGCAGGCCCTTGAGACCCTCTGCCTTGTTGAGAAATGCCTCAATTTTTGGAAAATTGACCCTTGCCTATAGCAAGCACTTTTCTTGGAGCTCGTCTCATCTTTCTCTCATTCCTAGAGATCTCAATGTTCTTAAAGGGTTTCTTTCTGATTTCCTTTCTCTCCATGAAGATTGTGTTAAGAGAGCCATAATTTCTAGGTAACTTTGGCCTTTTTATCAAGAAGTGGATTCCATTATTTGATTTAGATAAGGAATGTATCAAGACTATCATAGTTTGGGTTATAATACCTATATTACTACTAGAATATTTGGAAGATGAAGTTTTGTTGAATTTACTAGCTCTTTTAGCTATGGATGACATTCTCATAAAATGTATCGAAGAGGTCATTGGTCTTCTTTTGGGAAAGACTAATTTGCATGGCATCATTCTCACCTTTGAGTGTCGGTCTCGTCCCAATGAGATTCAATCAAAGGCGAGTCACAAGGAGAAAGAAACTATTAGGTAGCTCCTAGATGAGGAGCTCCCTAATTCTCATGGTCTGAACCCTACACTTGGATGTTGGTGTTCACCCACTTTAATGACATTTAATAAGGAAAGTACGACTTCATACTAAGAAGCATAATTGTAATTCTTCTCAAAAAATAATTTGGATTAATGGAGTCAAAGGATAAGGTGGTGGGAAGAAATCAAAGTTCACTAAAATTATGTAGCTTCAAGCCTCCTTGACTTATTAGTTGTACTATTTTTATTGGTTAGTTTAGTTCTATCCATTTTATCCTCACCCTTGCTAGTAGGAGGTTGATGTTTTGATGTTGTTATGTTAATTTTGTACAATCTATCCCATGTTCATGTTTGGGCATTTATGATATTATTTTTATTTAAATTTTTTAAAGGATGAGGTCCTTTCAAATTCTCTCTTTTATAAAAAATAAATAAATAAAGAATTATAAAGGACCACAAATATAAATGAAACTAAATACCACTAAACTAACCTTAACTCTTAGAGAAATATTCATAGAGAATTTTCATTTTTCAATACAATTGTTTTACATTTAATCTCTATCAAAACCCCATTCCAAGAGAAACCTCTTTAAACCCCTTACATGACCATTATCCATATATAAATTATAGTGTCAAACATGAAAAATTTGATCTATATTAAAATCTATATATACATGTGACCAATTTTATTGATGAGAGTCCATGAAAAAATATGATTTACAAGAAAAATATGTACAAACTATAAATATAACATTCAAACCATTTCGTTGGCTATAATTCATGCTCTGCTGGTCGAAGTTCTAGTCTCCCCGTCTCGGTGAGGTGTCCGGCTATCAAGCTAAAATTTTGCGCGACCGCGGCTTATAGGGTCGCGCCCATTCCCGCAAATAATAAAAATAAATAAATAAATAAATAAATAAATAAATAAAAAGAAAAAACATTCAAACCATTTCTTAATAAATTTAAAATTGATAGTTTCCTAATTTTAAAACTGATAAATAATT
Organism: Sequoia sempervirens; assembly: GCA_007258455.2. Lineage (NCBI taxonomy): Eukaryota > Viridiplantae > Streptophyta > Pinopsida > Cupressales > Cupressaceae > Sequoia > Sequoia sempervirens. The sequence continues at coordinate 3,870 of VDFB02325659.1, forward strand.
AAAATTTATAAACATACTATTTAACACAATTTCTAATCTATAAAAATGGCAGAGATAATATTTTTATTAGATATTCTAGAACGCCAAATGATAGGTTCTTGGAACCTTGTTTTGTCATCAAGCTTAATGAATATTTAGTTGTATGAACCCTTGTGTTAGACTTTCTACATGTCTGAATTTTCTTTTCATTCTGTTTAATATTATCTATCGTTCCCTTTAAAATAGACTTGATACCTTTGTGTTTTCCATTTCACGCTCATGTTCCTTCAAAAGTATTTGAGTCTTTAAACAAATATTTTGGTTTCCTTAACACTCCCTAGAAAAAGGACCCAAATGATGAAATTTTGTGCATTCATTTTTAGAGGTTTCTAGGAGAATACTTTGTCTCTAGAGACCATTCTTTGTTTAAATATGAATCTTTGAGGGTAATTCCTTTTTAGCATCAAGTAACACACAAACCCTAGTCGAACCTCCTAGGTTTCTAAAGAAAGCATAATCATGCTTTAGGAAGATCCCTAGCCGATTGGCTAAGATTTCCATGATTTTAGGCTCCCTATATTCTAGAGGCAAGGACTGTAGTTGTACCCATAATGGGATAAATTTGATCTTAGAAGTTGTGGGGTCAAAATTTGGAGACCATGGCTGAATGAATAAACCAAATCCCTCAAGGACCCATGATTTAACCTTATAGAGTTCATCTCTTTGAGATTTTGAAGAAAAGAGCACCACAAAAAAAATTTGCCCTGATCTAAATTAAAAACTTGAAAATACACCCTCCCATTCTTTAAAAAATTAAATATCATAAAGTTTCAATATCAAGGAGAAAATTCAAGAACTTACAGATTAAGGCATTTCCACGAAGATCTTGAATCTGCAAATCAAGGAGTTCTTCAGAGAAGGTGACATTTATGATACCCTTTTTCTTAGTCCTCTTTGTTGAAGCCAACTGACATTCCCTTTGGAAGCAGGATGATATAAATAATTGGTTTTGACTTTCTTTTCGCTTCCATTGATGGGTAATCTTTTTTAACTAGAAGAGCACTATGGAGGTTGCTTCATACCACACCATTTACAGGGAGAACCCTTAGGAATAAGGATGTTATTAAGAAATGATATTACAGTAGGAATATCATTTGGAAAGGTTGTTGGATTAGATTTCATATTACAGTCGGAATGAACATCCCTAGTAATTGGTTGTCCTTTAGGATTTTTCTCAAAATGAAGATCCCTAGAATCTGAATGACCTCTAGGGTTTCCCTTAGATGGAGAATCGCATATGTGAAAGACCTCTTGTTTTTTTTGATTCAAGAGTTTTGTTGGGCGTTGAGTACCACATTTTCGATAGGACAAGCCAATTGTGAATGAATTAGTTTTATTGTTAGTCCTTTGACGCCATGTAGGCCCCTGGGACCTCTACCTTGTTGAGAAATGCCTCAATTTTTTGAAAATTGACCCTTGCCTATAGCAGGTGTTTTTCCTGGAGTTCTCCTCATCTTTCTCTCATTCCTAATTATCTCAATGTTCTTAAAGGGTTTCTTTTATTTTCCTTTCTCTCCATGAAGATTACAAACTAGGAGAGCCATAATTTCTAGGTAACTTTGGCCTTTTTATAAAGAAGTGGATTCCATTATTTGATTTAGATAAGGAATGTATCAAGACTTTCATAGCTTGGGTCATAATACCTATATTACTACTAGAATGTTTGGAAGAGGAAGTTTTGTTGAATTTACTAGCTCTTTCAGCCACTTCACTATTGTTGACCAACAAGCAAAATCTAGAAAATGCCTTTATTCGCTAGGTTTTGTGTTAATATTATTTTTTATTATTATAAGTTACTTCCCTCTTCAATCACCTTGTCCTTTAAGGTGGGTAAATGGGTGAAATAAATCATGTATGAGGATGCACTAGTGTTTTTTCACCATTATTACATGCTCAATCTTGCTAATATTTGTTAGAGGATCTCTAGAGGAAGGCAAAGTCACAGTAAGAAAATGGATTGCAAGATTCCTTCTATACCTCAAACTATGGAAGGCATTCTCATAAAATGTATCGGAGAGGTCATTGGTCCTCTTTTGGGCAAGACTAATTTGCATGGCATCATTCTTACTTCTGAGTGTTGGTCTCATCCGAATAAAGATTAATGAAGTATCAATGTATGATGGCATTCAAATTAAAATCCAAATCATAAAAAATATGGAATAAGAAACTCATTCCATCTTAAAACTGCAAGCGTGTATCTTTTGGTCAGAGGGAAAAGAGGATAAAGTTAAAGAGGAAAGGGAGAGAGAAAGTGAAGTCGGTGCATCAGCAAGCATGTAGTGCCCCACATAGTGCAGACTTAAAACCATGTAGCTTTTTTATTAGACTTCAGCGTGCCCCGCATAGTGCAGACTTAATTGCGAAAAACTATATTTCAAAGGGTCATCGTCAGCCACGTACAGAAAAATTCTCCTCCCTTTGCAAATATTTATACTGGGCATCTCCTCTATCTTTACCAGTACGGCTATCTCCACAAATTCAAAGCCCGTTCACATACAACTTTATGTTATGCAAAGAGGAGACCAAATATCAATAGTGATGCTCATGAATTCTTCCAAATGCCATGGCCTAATTTAAGGGGCAATTGTTGTCCCCCTGTGGGACCTTCCCTTCACCTGTGGATTCCCAATGCACAGTAAATACAAAAAAAAAACTAATATAGCCAAAATACGCATCACCAGCTTTCCTTTACATAGTCAACAATCCATGGAATGCAGTCTACCCCAATCCATGGAATTCGACATTTTCTCCATTCGGGTGTTGAATTGAAGTCCAAGTGTAAATCATTAAAAGTGAAATGTTAGGGTCTTAAATAATTGTATTAGTTTGAATTAAACTCCAAATCTTCTTTAAGACTATCTAGGTCATATAATCTTACAAATATCAAATACAAAATGAGTCATTAATGTCGGATAAATTTAGTTCTTTAACTCCTGTAATGAAGTGGGTAGCTTTTTTTTTTTAAAAGAATCTAAAATTAATGGAAAATGGTATGAAAAGCATTCTATAATGTTTGGTGAGAAGGTAAATGTCATACTTATCATAGCCAAAGAAAGGTGGTGTGAGATTATTCAATTGGAAGAATGATAATAATTATGACATGGTTTTTACTTTTTCATATCTCTACCAGCCATTTATTTATTGTCTTTTACTTGTTCATATCACTTTTTTAGGAGGCATTTTTGTAGTGTGTCAAATTAAGGCTCACATACATTACATTACATGAACCAATGTAAGAATGTGTGAGTGATTTTGATGTGAAAATATATACACGTGTAACATTCATCAGCATACATAAGTAGGTGCATATGCATAATCATCATTACAACTAAGAATCCTCATATAATTTTATTGATGTCCTCATGTAAAAATACATCAATGTGTTTTGCTACCAAGTATCCTAGATACACAACTCATATGTGCTCAGGCTGATACCCTCAGTCCATAATGTACATCTCAAATAATTGCTACAATCAAAGACACCTGCAATGCAATATTACAAGCCAATTGTTATAAAATATAAAAATCACTGAGTAAAAGTAATTGAACAATGAAAACAACATTAACTCCAATGCTAGATGCCTTGACATTGAACCTCACATCCTACTCAAAGCTTGTGTTGAGAAATGCTTACATATAGATATTAGGAAAGTATGGATTATAAACCAAATTCAACTAATCAATTTTTGAAATCAACAATGGTTAAAATTAAACATGAATATTGAAAAATGAAATATTTGTTAATTTTTTTAGCAATTTTGATGAATGGGCAACATGAACACATCTAGGTAGGTTGGAAAATACTAGGGAAGGTCTGACTTCATTTCCCAAGTCACCCAATTATTTTGGGGTGCTCTTTCCAGGGTAGTCTCTTAAGAGCCCTAAAAGCCAAAAATTGTTAAACTTTGATAAAGTCGTTCTGGGAGCTTGTGGCACATAGGAATGTTTTTTTTGCACCTATAGGTGGATGTCGAATCCCTTCAAACCAACCTCTCTCACTTTGGGTCAACTCAAAACCATTTGTGTGTTTTAGTGTCAAATGCATTCTTGCAAAAGTTGTCAGTGGAAAGCAGTGTAAAAATGGAAAGAATCATTTTTTTGTTTTTTTGCATAATGGAGCAAAACCAACTATACTAGCATGTCAAGGTGGGTATTCCAATGCTATGAAAGGCCTCCTTTTTTTGCCCAATCCCCCCCGTGATTCCAGAGTGTACTAATCTAGGGTAGTCTTGAAAGTGTCATAAGAGAAAATAATGGAAAATTGTGAAATTTTGGGTTATTTTGATGAATGGGAAGCATGGATAGGTTGAGGTAGTTAGGTAAATACTATGGTAGGTTTGACCTCATTTTCCAAGTCACTCGATCAATTTGGGGAGCTCTTTTCAGGGTAGTCTCTAAGGAGCCTTAAGAACAAAAAATGCAAAATTTATAGTAATTTTGATGAATGGGTAGTGTGGACACGTCAAGGTAGGAAGGTAATTACTAGGGAAGGTCTGAATTTTTTTCCCAAGTCACTTGATCATCCTAGGGTGCTCTTTTTGGGGTGGTCTCTTAAGAGCCTTAAGAGCAAAAAATGCAAAATTTGTAAAATTTATAGTAATTTTGATGAATGGGTAGCATAGAAACATCAAGGTAGGAAGGTAATTACTAGGAAAAGTTTGACTTCATTTCCATAGTCACCCAATCATCTTGGGGTGCTCTTTTTGGGATAGTCTTCTAAGAGCCTTAAGAGCAAATAATGCAAAATTTCTAAAATTTATAGTAATTTAAACTAATTGGAAGTTTGGAAACATCGGGGTAGGAAAGTAAATACTAGGGAAGATCTAACTTTGTTTCCCAAGTCACCAAATCATTTTGGGGTATTCTTTCTGGGGTAGTCTCTTAAGAGCCCTAAAAGCCAAAAATTATCAAACTTTGACAAAGTCGTTCTAGGAGCTCGTGGCACATAGGAATGCTTTATTTGCACTTATAGGTGGATATCAGGTCCCTTCAAACCAACCTCTCTTGATTTTGGTCAACTCGTCACCGTTTGCGTGTTCCAATTTCAAATGCATTCTTGTAAAAGTTATCAGTGGAAAGTAGTGCAAAAATGGAAATAAGCATTTTTTTTGTTTTGTGCATAATGGAGCAAAGAAAACTATACCAAACCATCAAAGTGGGTTTTCCAACACTAAAAAATGCCTCCTTTTGTTGATGAAGCCCACCTGTGATTCTGGAGTGCACTAATCTAGGGTAGTCTGAAAAGTGTCGTAAGAGCAAATAATGGAAAATTGTCAAGTTTTGGGTTATTTTGATGAATGGGCAATGTGGAAACGTTGAGGTAAGTAGGTAAATACTACGGTAGGTTTCACCTTTTTACCCAAGTCACCCAATCATTCTGGGGTGCTCTTTCTGGGGTAGTCAATTGTGGTGTGTGAGTAGTTGTCAATTGTCAATGATTATCATACCCCTTCAAGAAAGATAAAAATGAATTATTTTCTACTTAAGAGTTATATTTCATGAAGTTATGAGAGAATTCATATTTTTTAAAGCAATCAACTACAAATTAATAGTAATACCTTAAAAATTGAGCAATTGAGAGAATGTGAGAATACTCATTAGAAATGGGGTCAAAGAAGAACTTGCATATAAATAGAGACAAATTGTTGAGCATAAGCAATATGAACTAAAAAGTATGAACTAAACATTCTCTCAAATCAAATATGTACCTCAAAAATATATTGATCTACATGATCTACCTTTGATGTTTTGATCTGAATCGCTTGAAAATATACCTTTGTTCTCTAAGAAACGTATAATTTTACATATTAGTTAATTTTTTATATATGATATATGATATGGGTGGTGATTACTAACAACTATGCATATTTATGATATACGTTTATGTTTTTGATTGCTATATGTGGCATGCTATGAATGCATAATAAAATAAAAATGGGTGTATATGTAATGAAATGAAATGAACCTAATGAAAACTAATGCAACTTAATGGAACATGAACTAAATGTACTCAGAATAACAAATATATATTATTCTAAACAACCTAAATGATAACAAAATGGTAATGCAAACTAGAAAATATGCTTAGAATAACAAATCTATATTACGGATGGGAGAGGATGGGATGCGTGGATGGATATGAATGATGTGGATGTTTTGATAATGTCTTGAGCTTGGTAATGATAATGAACTAAATATACTTAGAATAATAAATCTATATTATTCTAAACAACCTAAATGATAATGAAATGGTAATGCAAAGCAGAAAAGATGCTTAGAATAACAAATCTATATTATTCTAAACAACTTAAATGATAATGAAATGGCAATGCAAAATAGAAAAGATTCTTAGAATAAAAAATCTATATTATTCTAAACAACTTAAATGAAATGAAATAATAATGCAAAATGGATAATATGCTTAATATCAAAGGATAGTGACCAAATCAAGCAATTTAATTATTATGAACATTAATCAAGATAAGATGAAAAATATCATACATGTCCCATACAATAAATGATCCGCTACACAAGTGTGCCTAAAGGGTCATCTCTTACCTTTAGAGTATTGAGTAATGCTTCATGATCAACACGACTAATTGTCCATAGTTCCTTTGTTCTTGCTTTAGCATGATGTCTCAATAACTTAACATTTGTTGCTATAACAAGGTGTGAATACATGAGAATGGTTTCATGTTTCTCATAGTCTTCAAATGCATGTATGCCATTCTTTCTAATCATATACGTTGATAACCAAGTTTCAAAAACTACAACTGAACTTGTATGATACACTAACCCGTCATCATCTGTCATTTGATTATATTAGCTTCTTCTCTCTCTATAGACATCATGCCAATCAATAGTCCAATCCCTCTTCATTCCCCTATGGTGCTACAACTGCACAGACATGTCTTGGCTGTACAAGATTTGGCAGATGGTCGTAGTCAAGTGAACTTTACATTTCATTTCCTAAAGAAGATTGTGCTATAGATAAAGGGTTTAGGTACCGTGGAATCCATGTATCTACCCACTCACTTGACTCACATTGATCTCAATCGCATTGAATACCATTCTAAAAAAAAAAAGGCAACTCTCATGTCCATATGGTCCATGCATTTGCATCTGAGCTTTCAAATGAATGCGTCTTTGAAGATTCTCCAATTGTTTGACATTCCAATTGTTGCAAGAATTGTGGAAAGATTGAAGTTGTTGTCATTGATGATAACCGATCTTGACTGGTTATCTACTAGTTGTTGTTGGCTGTATATGTTGAGGATATTGAGAAAATTGTAATAAAGATATGTTGCAAGTGTTTAGTTGTTCCTCTGGGTTTTGGTTCATATTTTCTCCCATGGTTGTGTGGTTTAGATATGTTGTTCATGATTGTTAGTAGATGTTATATCTAGTTTTTTGGTTGCTAATTCATTGTACAATGCAAGTTGTGTTCACCAGCTGTGAACTATGGTTTTTTGTGTTTCTGGTTGAGGTATGAGAGAAATGTTGTTGGTCCAGATTTCTCTTTCATGAAGTCTCATGACTTGTGGTTCTAGAGTTGTGTTGCCTTGATTCCATTGAATATAGTTTCAGAATTTGGAAGATTTGTGCTTAATGGTTCAATATGTTTTACACTAGTTTGGTCGACCTTGTGTGAAATACCACTTTTGAGGATGATGAAGCATGTTGGATCTTTTTGGGTCCCTTGAAGTGTGTGTTTGGGTCACCCTCATTTTAATTCCACCCTAGGATGTTTTGATGTTGACCTAATTTGAATTTGAATTTGGATGGAAAACTTTGGATATGTTTCAAAGTTGAAGATGGTGTAAATGCAAGATGAGTTAATGGTAAAACATGATACAATTAGAGCAAAGAAGTAGAGTGATAAGAGAAAAAAGGAAGTACAGTTTGATGTGACATTGATTCTATTCAGTGAGTGTGTGTGTTGAGAGTGTGGCAGATTAGTGCAAAGATTAATGCTGAGTTTCTGGATGCAGTGAGTAGAAGGTGAACTCTATCATTCATGCAAGTATGGAAGTAATTGTGGTCGAATCCTTTGTTGCATTGGGATTTTAGTCTCTTTGTAACAAGTCTTCTTTTTCTTCTTTGTATCTCTATGGTAGTGATCCCTGAGGTTGTTAGCCCTATTGGACAGTGAGTCCTTGTTTTGGACAGTGAGTCCCTATTTCAAGCACTGAGCCTTTTGTAATTAGTTTTAATATTCTCTATAGCGTGAGTTAATCCGAGTAACTGTGGTTTTTCCTTTATTGGGTTTTCCATGTTAATCTAGTGTTATTGGGTTTACATGTTGGATTTAAGTTTCTAAATTGACATTCGATGACTAATCATTTAAGAAGTATTAAGTGTTAGCTCTGATGATTGAATTAAAGGCTTAATTCTGTGACAATTAATTCACTCCCCCCATCTTAGTTTTCTTATTCAACACCAGCTTGATTCTATGACAATTGATTCACTCCCCCCATCTTAGTTCTCTTATTCAACACTAGCCAAAATAACTTGCACACTTGTGAATCAAGTGTCCCTCCTAGTGATAATGCATAAGTACACCAATCAACAATAAGACGCTCAACACTGAATGTTACACCACCTTTGATCTTCATTTTCTCCTTAACTAGAGCTCTCTTCAAACATTCACCTGCACCATCATGCTCGCATTTTCCATGCCCAGCTTAAAAAAAATCCAAATATATGGTACACACCTCTCTACATGCATCTTTCTCAACCAATAAAACATACAAGCATTCTTGAATTTCCTTGTGCAATCATCTAACCAAATGAGATGTTGACCCATTCCAATACCTTTTTCATGCAAGAACTCAAAAAAATTTCAAAACTTGATGTTGCACAAACTTAGATGAATGAGATCTATCATTAGTCATGTAAAAATGGTACTCCCTGATTATCTTTTTGTCCTTTTTATACTATTAGGGGAATTTCTATATGTTATGTGGACAAAAATAACAATTTGAATAAATTGTAATATTATGATTGTACCTCATTTTGTGGTTGCAATGTTTAATTTTCAGAAAAATCAACCATAGATATAGTAGTTCCAATCAAGAAAGAGTCCTTACAAATCTTGAATTATTGATCCAACCACTAAGACCTATGGTTATGCCTTGCATACTTGTAGCAAAATATTTTTCTTAAAATCAGAAATAAAATCACCTCGACCTCCATAGTATCTAGAACCTTCACCTCCACTCTTCAAACTGTATTTGATTGTCTCAAACCTTTTTTTCTCCACAATCTCAAGTTAGAAAAATAATGTTCTCCACCCTCATGAAAACATGTTACAAACTTCGATAAACCACCACATTGCAAACATATTTCATTTAAACAATTATTTCTATAAAAAAAAAGAAACCACCACCTCTAACGCATAAAAAAAATCTAAGAAGCCCCTAGATGACTTGGGAAGTTGTATTTCATTACACTCCTACAAAATTTTGTTAGTATGCATAGTAGAATGAATATTGCATAATAATTCATGATACATTGGAAACTCAACATGGTATTTACAACATGTATTACAAATATTAGTAGGTACACAATAAAATGACTTGCAAGACTCAAAATCCCTTTGCGATATTTATAAATTTGGATGTGCTTCACAAAATTGTTTGTACAATATTGTTTGGATACATTCCAAGAAATGTTTAGGATGTAGTGTGCGATCTTGCTTACCAATTCTTAACTTTAAAACATCTGTTACATTCAATGATATTGTAGATATAGAGTGCCAAAATTGTTTGATTTGCTTCTTTACATTATCGGTTAGCTTCTTATCAACACATGGAAGCTTCCCACTAAAATCCCATGCATCATTTTGAAAATGGCTATCGAGTCTTCCTCTTCTTGAGACTGTTGTATTCAATGTATTATGGTTTAGATTTAAATCAATACAAGTTTGTCTCATTAAACAAACCTTTCTCAAATGATGGCTTACTAGTGAGGTTGTGATCACTCTACAAGCAACTCTTTTATATTTTTCCTTACTAGTCTTTGCAATAGAAGTTAGAGAACTTAAAATATTTTTTACAATAATACTATTTTTATCTGACTTTTTGGTGACATAAATCTTCATTTTTTTTTAATAATGGTCTCATTTTGCAAGACTTTAGCAATTGCACAAAAATTTGACATAGTTCGATTAATATCTTGTTGGAAAAGTATTGAATGAACATATTGGCATCCCACAACTGAACCATTCGTGATGACCTTTTTCCATCTAGATTATCTATTATGTTCTCATCTATTTCAAGTAACCATTTATGGGTTCTCATGTAATTAGGTGATACATAAGGTTTATTTTCAACATTTTCATTTTCAATATTTTCAATGCTATCAACTTTTTCAATAACTAGCCATAAGATTTTAAAATCCATGGAAAACACTATGGATATGATGGTGGATAGTCTTGAGAATGCTTATCAGGACAAGACTGTTGTGGAAGAGGAGGTAGATAAAGTACACAATCATGAAGGTTATGGTGGGCCGTGTAAAAGAACTAGAGAAAACCTTAAGAGAAAGGCTGATAAGGTCCAGGTTAACCTTCAGGAAATCAAGAAAGCGACACTTAATATGAACAAACTGGAACATGAGGTGACATATATCCTAAAGAATATGGCCTAATGGTGGGGTTGTTGCTGGTTTTTTGCGGGTTTTATGCTACCTTTTGGTTGGTTTTGATGTTCTCTTTCGGTAGGTTCCTGTCTTGTTTTGACTTCTTGTTTGGGTACTTTTCTTGCTAAATTTGTCTCTTGCTTGTTGTTAAGGGTTTCAAGGCCCCTTCAAAACCTATTTTTTCCTTAATAAAAAACATTTCCAATAACAACCCCATCATTTTCATTTTCAATTTCAACATTTCAATATTATTAGCTTTTTCATTTTTAATCAGATTATTAAAATTTTCATTTTCAATTTCAACACTTTCAATGTTGTTAACATTTTCAATTTCAACACCAATTTCAACATTTTCTATGTCAATTTTAATATTTTCATTTTCAATTTCAATATGATGTTCAATATTTTTTAAATTCTATTTCATCTTCACTTGAATTAACATTTAGGGGTGGAGAAAAAGCCTCAACTTGAGTACTTTCCATACCTTTTCTTCTCTTCCTATGACTTTCTCTATCTTTTACTCTATATGCTTCAATTTGATATGTTGTTAGTTTTCTCTTTCCTTTCACACAAAAAGAGAGCACATAAATAATTTTAAAGTTGAAAAATATGTAAAAGAATTGTCCAAAATCTGAATTTTTGATGCAAGGGCATCATGTCCATATGTTTTGATTTGAAATTTTGGTTTAGTTGGTTTTGGTTTGTCTTTGTTTCTCCTCTCATCAACAAGTGGAAAATCTTTGTTTGAAAACAAGAGGCTCAATTTTTCTTTTCAGGTTGTTGATGGATAGTGAGAAACAATTATTGAAAACAAGAAAGAACTGATCCCAGTGTTGGCAATGTGGGATTTTGGTAAAAAAATAAAAGAAACCATTTTTTTTTTGGTGTTGGAAGAAAGTGATGAACAAAAGGTGATCGATTATCTAGTGAGAATGGTTGCCAATAGAGGAGGGTAGTTATTTGGGGAAAAGAAGGCTGAGAAATAAAAATAATCAATGATTTGAAGATTATTCCTATAGGGGAAGCATGGTTTCTTGAATAAAGAATGAATTCTCTATAGTTTTACGCTGGGTCGTAAAATGAGGAATGTGTCTGTGCATAGTTCAATCACCCATGTTTGTGTTTAGCCAAGTTGAGTGGAAAATAGCAGAATTTTGAAACACATCATTTGTTATTCCTCATTGTGGAACTGGTGGAAGATTGTTGTCTAACGCTTAGAAAAATATGTGGGGAATGTTTGTAATCTGTCCAACGTGGTCAATGAATCAAATGTTGGAGCTTGTGCATTGGTGAATATTGATAAAAAATCAAAATATTGTTATGGCTATAATTTTTGATTGAGTAATCATTTTCTTTGCTGGGAAGTCATGTTTGTGCATTGGTAAATTTTGTTGATGTCCATAATAAAGAACTAGCTATAGTTAAATTCCATTTGGTTTCTTGCTTGTAGTTGATATTGAATTTGCTTCCATTCATGATTAGCTTTCATCAATTTGGTATCAGAGCGAGAAAGATCTAGGAGAGATATGAATGGTTTAAGAAGAGGAAGTTGAGTGTCAAAAGGTGTGACGAAGAATTTAGATATGTCCATCCATACTTGGACAGATATATGTTGTAGCACAATAGGTTAATGATAGGAACCTAGGTGCCAAAAGACTAGGTAGAGGACAAGAAAAGTGAATCCCTAGGTGAGGTATCAAGAAGAAACAAGAGGAAA
>VDFB02325659.1:16754-30074 GCA_007258455.2 Sequoia sempervirens
CAACCCAATGAGATTCAATCAAAGGTGACTCACAAGGAGAATGAAACTATTAGGTAGCTCCTAGATGAGGAGCTCCCTAATTCTCATGGTCTAAATCCTACACTTGGATGTTGGTGTTCACCCACTTTTATGATATTTAATAAGGAAAATATGGAGATGGATCATGCTAAGAAGCATAATTATAATTCTTATGAAAAAATAATTTGGATTAATGGAGTGAAAGGATAAGGTGGTGGGAATGACTCAAAGTTTATTGAAATTATTTAGCTTTGAAAGCTTCCTTGACTTATTAGTTCTACTATTTTTATTGGTTAGTTTAGTCCTATCTATTTTATCCTCACCCTTGCTAGTAGGAGGTTGATGTTTTGTTGTTATGTTAATTTTGAACAATCTACTCCATGTTGATGTTTCGAAATTTATGATATTATTTTTATTGTTTTTTTAAAAGGATGAGGTCCTTTAAAAATCTCTTTTATCAAAAATAAAGAAAGAAAGAATTACAAAGGACCACAAATATAAGTGAAATTAAATATCACTAAACTAACCTAAACTCATATTAGAGAAATATTCATAGAGAATTTTTATTTTCCAATACAATCGTTTTACATTTAATCTCTATCAAAACCTCATTCCAAGAGAAACCTCTTTAAACCCCTTTACATGACCATTATCCATATATAAATAATGTCAAGCATGGAAAAGTTTATCTATACTAAAATCTATATATATACATGTGACAAATTTTATAGATGAGAGTCCATGAAAAAATATGATTTACAAGAAAAATATGTACAAACTATAAATAGAACATTCAAACCATTTCTTAATAAATTCAAAATTGATAGTTTCCTAATTTTAAAACTGATAAATAATCAAAATTTATAAACATACTATTTAACACAATTTCTAATCTATAAAATGAGGAGCAATAGGCAAAAAATTTCAAAAAAATGGTAGAGATAATCTTTTTATCAGAGATTCTGGAACATCAAATGATAGGTTCTTGGAACCTTATTTTGCATCATGCTCAATGAATATTTAGTTGTATCAACCCTTGTGTTAGAATTTCTACATGTCTGAATTTTCTTATCATTCTCTTAATATGATCTATTGTTCCCTTTGAAATAGACAATACCTTTGTATTATCCATTTCCCACTCATGTTCCTTCAAAGGTATTTGAGTATTTAAACAAATATTATGGTTTTCTTAACACTCCTTAGAAAAGTGACCCAAATGATGACATTCTGTGCATTCATTTTTAGGGGTTTCTAGGAGAATACTTAGTCTCCAGAGACCATAATTTGTTTTAATGTGAATCTTTGAGGGTAATTCCTTTGTAGCATCAAGCAACACACAAACCATAACCAAACCTCTTGGGTTTCTAAAGAAATTACAATTTTGTTCTTTAGGAAGATCCCCATTTTGATTGGCTAAGATTTTCATATTTTAGGCTCCCTATATTCTAAAGGCAAGGACTGTCGTTGTACCCATAATGGGTTAAATTTGATCTTAGAAGTTGTAGGGTCAAAATTTGGAGACCATGGCTAAATGAATAAATCAGATCCCTCAAGGACCCATGATTTAACCTTATAGACTTTCATGATTTTAGGCTTCCTATATTCTAAAGGCAAGGACTGTTGTTGTACCCATAATGGGTGAAATTTGATCTCAAAATTTGTAGGGTCAAAATTTGGAGACCATGGCTAAATGAATAAACCAAATCCCTCAAGGACCCATGATTTAACCTTATAGACTTCATCTCTTTGAGATGTTGAAGAAAAGAGAACCACAAAAAAATATTTTTCTTGATCTAAATAAAAAACTTGATTTACACCCTCCCATTCTTTTAAAAAATAAATCTCGTAAAGTTTCAATATTAGGGAGAAAATTCAAGAACTTTCAGATTAAGGAATTTCCACTAAGATCTTGAATTTGTAAATCAAGGATTTCTTCAGAGAAGGTAATGTTTATGATACCCTATTGTTTAGTCCTCTTTGTTGAAGCCAACTAACATTCCCTTTGGAAGTAGGACAACATAAATAATTGGTTGACTTTCTTTTCCCTTCCATTGATGGGAAATCTTTTTTTTACTAGAAGACCATTGTGGACGTTGATTCATACCACACCTTTTACAAGGAGCACCCTTAGGTAGAAGGATATTATTAAGAAATGATATTATAGTAGGAATATCATTTGGAAAGGTAGTTGGATTAGATTTCATATTACAGTCAAAATGAACATCTCCAGTAATTGGTTGTCCTTTAGGATTTTTCTCAAAATGAAGATCTCTAGAATCTAAATGACCTCTAGGGTTTCCCTTGTATGGAGAATCACATATTTTAAAGACCTTGTTTTTTTTCGATTCGAGAGTTTTTTTGGGTGTTGAGTACCACATTATCTATAGGACAAGCCAATTGTGAATGAATAAGTTTTATTGTTAGTCCTTTGATGCCATGTAGGCCCTTGGGACCCTCTTCCTTGTTGAGAAATGCCTCAATTTTTGGAAAATTGACCCTTGCCTATAACAGGTGCTTTTCCTGGAGCTCTTCTCATCTTTCTTTCATTCCTAAAGATCTCAATGTTCTTAAATATTTTCTTTCTATTTTCCTTTCTCTCCATGAAGATTGTGTTAGGAGAGCCATTATTTCTAGGTAACTTTGGCCTTTTTATCAAGCGGTGGATTCCATTATTCGATTTCTAGCTAAGGAATGTATCAAGACTATCATAGTTTGGGTTATAATACCTATATTACCACTAGAATATATTTGGAAGAGGAAGTTTTGTTGAATTTACTAGCTCTTTTAGCCACTTCATTATTGTTGACCAACAAGCCAAATCTAGAAAATGCCTTTATTTGCTAGGTTTTGTGTTAATATTAATTTTTATTATAAGTTAATTCCCACTTCAATCACCTTGTCCTTTAATGTGGGTAAATGGGTGAAATAAATCGTGAATGAGGATGCACTAGTGTTTTTTCACCATTGTTACATGCTCAGCCTTGTCAATATTTGTTAGAGGATCTCTAGAGGAAGGAAAAGTCACAGTACGAAAAAGGATTACAAGTTTCCTTCTATACCTCAAGCTATGGATAACATTCTCATAAAATGTATGGGAGAGGTCATTGGTCCTCTTTTAGGCAAGACTAATTTGCATGTCGTCATTCTTATTTTTGAGTGTTCATCTCATCCTAATGAGATTCAATCAAAGGTGACTCACAAGGAGAAAGAAACTATTAGGTAGCTCCTAGATGAGGAGCTCCCTAATTATCATCGTTTCAATCCTACACTTGGATGTTGGTGTTCACCCACTTTAATGGCATTTAATAAGGAAAGTACGAAGATGGTTTATACTAAGAAGAATAATTGTAATTCTTCTAAAAAAATAATTTGAATTAATGGAGTCAAAGGATAAGGTGGTGGGAAGGACTCATAGTTCATTGAAATTATGTAGCTTCAGGCTTCTTTGACTTATTAGTTCTACTCTTTTTGTTGGTTAGTTCAGTCCTATCTTTTTTATCCTCACCCTTGCTAGTAGGAGATTGATGTTTTATTGTTGTTATGTTAATTTTGTACAATATATTCCATGTTGATGTTTGGGCATTTATGATATTATTATTATTATTATTTTAAAGGTTTCAAGGTCCTTTCAAATTCTCTCTTTTATAAAAAATAAATAAATAAAGAATTACCAAGGACCACAAATATAAGTGAAATTAAATACCACTAAACTAAACTTAACTCTTAGATAAATATTCATAGAGAATTTTCATTTTTCAATACAATTGTTTTACATTTAATCTCTATCAAAACCCCATTCCAAGATAAACCTATTTAAATCCCTTACATGACCATTATCCATATATAAATACTGTCAAACATGAAATATTTTATCTATATTAAAATCTATATATACATGTGACCAATTTTATTGATGAGAGTCCATGAAAAAATATGATTTACAAGAAAAATATGTGCAAACTATAAATATAACATTCAAACCATTTCTTAATAAATTTAAAATTGATAGTTTCCTAATTTTAAAACTGATAAATAATTAAAATTTATAAACATACTATTTAACACAATTTCTAATCTATAAAATGAGGAGCACTAGGCAAATTTTTTTTTAAAAAATGGCAGAGATAATCTTTTTATCAGAGATTCTAGAATGTCAAATGATAGGTTCTTGGAACCTTGTTTTTTCATCAAGCTCAATGAATATTTAGTTGTATGAACCCTTGTGTTAGACTTTCTACATGTCTGAATTTTCTTTTCATTCTGTTTAATAATAACCATTGTTCCCTTTAAAATAGACTTGATACCTTTTTGTTTTCCATTTCACATTCATGTTCCTTCAAAGGTATTTGAGTCTTTAAACAAATATTTTGGTTTTCTTGACACTCCCTAGAAAAATGACCCAAATGATGACATTTTGTGCATTCATTTTTAGGGGTTTCTAGGAGACTACTTTGTCTCTAGAGACCATTCTTTGTTTAAATATAAATCTTTGAGGGTAATTCCTTTGTAGCATCAAGCAACACACAAACCCTAGCCAAACCTTCTAGGTTTCTAAATAAAGCATAATCATGCTTTAGGAAGATCCCTAATTGATTGGCTAAGATTTCCATGATTTTAGGCTCCCTATATTCTAGAGGAAAGGACTGTAGTTGTACCCATAATGGGATAAATTTGATCTTAGAAGTTGTAGGGTCAAAATTTGGAGACCATAGCTGAATGAATATACCAAATCCCTCAAGGACCCATGATTTAACCTTATAGAGTTCATCTCTTTGAGATTTTGAAGAAAAGAGCACCACAAAAAACCTTTTCCCTGATCTAAATTAAAAACTTGAAAATACACCCCCTCATTCTTTAAAAAATTAAATATCATAAAGTTCCAATATCAAGAAGAAAATTCAAGAACTTACAGATTAAGGCATTTCCATGAAGATCTTGAACCTACAAATCAAGGAGTTCTTTAGAGAAGGTGACGTTTATGATACCCTTTTTTTTAGTCCTCTTTGTTGAAGCCAACTAACATTCCCTTTGGAAGTAGGATGATATAAATAATTGGTTTTGAATTTCTTTTCTCTTCCATTGATGGGTAATCTTTTTTTACTAGAAGAGCACTGTGGAGGTTGCTTCATAACACACCATTTACATGGAGCACCCTTAGGAAGAAGAATATTATTAAGAAATAATATTATAGTAGGAATATCATTTGGAAAGGTTGTTGGATTAGATTTCAGATTACAATCGGAATGAACATCCCTAGTAATTGGTTGTCCTTTAGGATTTTTCTCAAAATGAAGATCCCTAGAATCTAAATGACCTTTAGGGTTTCCTTCAGATTGAGAATCGCATATGTCAAAGACCTCTTATTTTTGTCGATTCAAGAGTTTTGTTGGGCGTCAAGTACCACATTTTCCATAGGACAAGCCAATTGTGAATGAATTAGTTTTATTGTTAGTCCTTTGATGCCATGCAGGCCCTTGGGACCTCTACCTTGTTGAGAAATGCCTCAATTTTTTGAAAATTTACCCTTTCCTATAGAAGGCATTTTTCCT
Source organism: Sequoia sempervirens (assembly GCA_007258455.2). Classification (NCBI taxonomy): domain Eukaryota; kingdom Viridiplantae; phylum Streptophyta; class Pinopsida; order Cupressales; family Cupressaceae; genus Sequoia; species Sequoia sempervirens. The sequence continues at coordinate 22,322 of VDFB02325659.1, forward strand.
GGAGCTCTCCTCATCTTTCTCTCATTCCTAAGTATCTCAATGTTCTTAAAGGGTTTCTTTCTATTTTCCATTCTCTCCATGAAGATTGTGAACTAGGAGAGCCATAATTTCTAGGTAACTTTGGCCTTTTTATAAAGAAGTGGATTTCATTATTTGATTTATATAAGGAATGTATCAAGACTATCATAGTTTGGGTTATAATACCTATATTACTACTAGAATGTTTGGAAGAGGAATTTTTGTTGAATTTACTAGCTCTTTCAGCCACTTCACTATTGTTGACCAACAAGCCCAATGCAGAAAATGCCTTTATTCACTAGGTTTTGTGTTAATATTATTTTTATTATAAGTTACTACCCTCTTCAATCACCTTGTCCTTTAAAGGTGGGTAAATGGGTGAAATAAATCATGTATGAGGATGCACTAGTGTTTTTTCACCATTATTACATGCTCAATCTTGCTAGTATTTATTAGAGGATCTCTAGAGGAAGGCAAAGTCATAGTAAGAAAATGGACTGCAAGTTTCCTTCTATACCTCAAACTACGGATGGCATTCTCATAAAATGTATCGGAGATGTCATTGGCATTCTCTCTCTTGGGTCTCTCCCACTCTCTCTCTCTCTCTCCTTCCCTCCCTCCCTCTCTCTCTCTCTAAGGTCTTTCCCTCCCTCTATACCTTAGAAAAACATGTTTTAATAATTTACAAATATTCTAATAAAAAAATCATAACTAGTTATTTAGTTGTAAAAAAATTACAAAATAAAATGTGGCACATTCAGGAATGTGTCCTCTACTTATATTGAAATTTTCAGAAAAAAATAATTATTTTTTCTTGTACTTAGGTTGGTTAGACATACACCTAGTTTTTATCTTTTTCCTAAAAATTATTTACTATTGCATCAAGAAATTTCAAGTTTTCGTAAAATAGATTTAATTTTTCAAAAAAGGACTAGTAAGCTAGAAACTACATTTGATCTGCTACAAATTATCTTCTTAAGAAATTTTCAAATTATGTTAATAACCAATTCAATTTTTTATGTGAAGGTGCCTAACTCTATTTTTCTAAATTTTTCATTGCCTCTTAGGGGCCTAGTTTGGACCCCCATGATCTTGCACTGACCCTTTTGTTGAATTTTACAAGAACTTTCAACCACTTCATTATTGTTGACCAATAAGCCAAATCTAGAAAATACCTTTATTCGCTAGGTTTTCTATTAATATTTTTTCTATTATAAGTTACTTCCCTCTTCAATCACCTTGTCCCTTAAGGTGGTTAAATGGGTAAAATAAATCATGCATGAGGATTCTCTAGTGTTTTTTCACCATTTTAATAGGTTTAGCCTTGCTAATATTTGTTATAGGATCTCTAGAGGAAGGAAAAGTCAGAAGAAGAAAAAGGATTAGAAATAGCCTTCTATACTTCAAGCTATGGATGGAAGTCTCCTAAGTTGTATCAGAGAGGTCATTGGTCCTCTTTTGGGAAAGACTAATTTGCATGACACCATTCTTACTTTTGAGTGTTGGTCTCATCCCAATGAGATTCAATGAAAGGTGAATCACAAGGAGAAGGAAACTATTAGGTAGCTCCTAGATGAGGAGATCCCTAATTCTCATGGTCTGAATCCTACACTTGGATGTTGGTGTTCACCCACTTTTATGATATTTAATAAGGAAAATATGGAGATGGCTCATGCTAAGAAGCATAATTGTAATTCTTCTAAAAAAATAATTTGGATTAATGGAGTGAAAGGATAAGGTAGTGGGAAGGACTCAAAGTTTTTTGAAATTATTTAGCTTCAAGCTTCCTTGACTTATTAGTTCTACTATTTTTATTGACCTTAGTTTAGTCCTATTATTTGATCCTCACCCTTGCTAGTAGGAGGTTGATGTTTTGATGTTATGTTAATTTTGTACAATCTATTCCATGTTGATGTTTAGGAATTTATGATATTATTTTTATTATTTTTTTTTAAAGGATGAGGTCCTTTCAAAATCTCTCTTTTATCAAAAATAAAGAAACAAAGAGTTACAAAAGACCACAAATATAAGTGAAATTAAATACCACTAAACTAACCTGAACTTAGATTAGAGAAATATTCATAGAGAATTTTTATTTTCAATACAATTGTTTTACATTTAATCTCTATCAAAACCTCATACCAAGAGAAACCTCTTTAAACCCCTTTACATGACCATTATCCATTTATAAATAGTGTCGAGTTGATATATATTGAAATCTATAAATACATGTCACCAATTTTATTGATGAGAGTCCATGAAAAAATATGATTTACAAGAAAAATATGTAAAAACTATAAATAGAACATTTAAACCATTTTTTAATAAATTTAAAATTGATAGTTTCCTAATTTTAAAATTGATAAATAATCAAAATTTATAAACATACTATTTTAAACGCAATTTCTAATCTATAAAATGAGGAGCACAAGGGAAAAAAATTCAAAAAAACGGTAGAGAGAATCTTTTTATCAGAGATTCTAGAGCATTAAATGATAGGTTCTTGGAACCTTGTTTTGTCATCAAACTCAATGAATATTTAGTTGTATCAACCCATGTGTTAGACTTTCTACATGTCTGAATTTTATTATCATTCTCTGAATATCATCTACCATTTCCTTTGAAATAGACAATACGTTTGTATTTTCCATTTCACACTCATGTTCCTTCAAAGGTATTTGAGTCTTTAAGCAAATATTTTGGTTTTCTTAACACTCCCTAGAAAAATGACCCAAACGATGACATTTTGTGCATTCATTTTTTTGGGGTTTCTAGGAGAATACTTTGTCTCTAGAGACCATTATTTTTTTTAATGTGAATCTCTTAGGGTAATTCCTTTGTAGCAGATCAAGCAACACACAAACCCAAATCGAATGTCCTAGTTTTCTAAAGAAAGTATAATTTTGTGCTTTAGGAGGATCCCCACTTGATTGGCTAAGATTTTCATGATTTTAGGATCCCTATATTCTAGAGGCAACGTCTGTCATTGTACCCATAATGGGATAAATTTTATCTTAGAAGTTGTAGGGTCAATATTTGGAGGCCATGGATGAATGAATAATCCAAATCCCTCAAGGACCCATGATTTAACCTTGTAGACTTCATCTCTTTGAGATATTGAAGAAAAGAGAACCACAAAGAAACCTTTTCACTGATCTAAATAAAAAACATGATTTACATGGGCTCCCATTCTTTAAAAAAATAAATCTCGTAAAGTTTCAATATCAAGGAGAAAATTCAAGAACTTATAGATTAAGGAATTTGCACGAAGATCTTGAATCTGTATATCAATGAGTTCTTTAGAGAAGGTGATGTTTATGATACCCTTTTGTTTAGTCCTCTTTTTTGAAGCCAAATAGCATTCCGTTTGGAAGCAATACAATATAAATAATTGGTTCTGACTTTCTTTTTGCTTCCATTGATGGGTAATCCTTTTTTAACTAGAAGACCATTGTGGAGGTTGCTTCATACCGTACCTTTTACAAGGAGCACCCTTAGGTAGAGGGATATTATTAAGAAATGATATTATAGTAGGAATATCATTTGGAAAGGTAGTTGGATTAGATTTTGGATTTTAGTTAGAATGAACATCCCGAGTAATTGGTTGTCCTTTAGGATTTTTCTCAAAATGAAGATCCCTGGAATCTAAATGACCTCTAGGGTTTCCCTCATATGGAGAATCGCATATGTTTAAGACCTCTTGTTTTTGTTGATTCAAGAGTTTTTTATTGTGTCGAGTACCACATTGTCTATAGGACAAGCCAATTGTGAATGAATAAGTTTTATTGTCAGTCCTCTAATGCCATGCAGGCCCTTGAGACCCTCTGCCTTGTTGAGAAATGCCTCAATTTTTGGAAAATTGACCCTTGCCTATAGCAAGCACTTTTCTTGGAGCTCGTCTCATCTTTCTCTCATTCCTAGAGATCTCAATGTTCTTAAAGGGTTTCTTTCTGATTTCCTTTCTCTCCATGAAGATTGTGTTAAGAGAGCCATAATTTCTAGGTAACTTTGGCCTTTTTATCAAGAAGTGGATTCCATTATTTGATTTAGATAAGGAATGTATCAAGACTATCATAGTTTGGGTTATAATACCTATATTACTACTAGAATATTTGGAAGATGAAGTTTTGTTGAATTTACTAGCTCTTTTAGCTATGGATGACATTCTCATAAAATGTATCGAAGAGGTCATTGGTCTTCTTTTGGGAAAGACTAATTTGCATGGCATCATTCTCACCTTTGAGTGTCGGTCTCGTCCCAATGAGATTCAATCAAAGGCGAGTCACAAGGAGAAAGAAACTATTAGGTAGCTCCTAGATGAGGAGCTCCCTAATTCTCATGGTCTGAACCCTACACTTGGATGTTGGTGTTCACCCACTTTAATGACATTTAATAAGGAAAGTACGACTTCATACTAAGAAGCATAATTGTAATTCTTCTCAAAAAATAATTTGGATTAATGGAGTCAAAGGATAAGGTGGTGGGAAGAACTCAAAGTTCACTAAAATTATGTAGCTTCAAGCCTCCTTGACTTATTAGTTGTACTATTTTTATTGGTTAGTTTAGTTCTATCCATTTTATCCTCACCCTTGCTAGTAGGAGGTTGATGTTTTGATGTTGTTATGTTAATTTTGTACAATCTATCCCATGTTCATGTTTGGGCATTTATGATATTATTTTTATTTAAATTTTTTAAAGGATGAGGTCCTTTCAAATTCTCTCTTTTATAAAAAATAAATAAATAAAGAATTATAAAGGACCACAAATATAAATGAAACTAAATACCACTAAACTAACCTTAACTCTTAGAGAAATATTCATAGAGAATTTTCATTTTTCAATACAATTGTTTTACATTTAATCTCTATCAAAACCCCATTCCAAGAGAAACCTCTTTAAACCCCTTACATGACCATTATCCATATATAAATTATAGTGTCAAACATGAAAAATTTGATCTATATTAAAATCTATATATACATGTGACCAATTTTATTGATGAGAGTCCATGAAAAAATATGATTTACAAGAAAAATATGTACAAACTATAAATATAACATTCAAACCATTTCTTAATAAATTTAAAATTGATAGTTTCCTAATTTTAAAACTGATAAATAATTAAAATTTATAAACATACTATTTAACACAATTTCTAATCTATAAAAATGGCAGAGATAATATTTTTATTAGATATTCTAGAACGCCAAATGATAGGTTCTTGGAACCTTGTTTTGTCATCAAGCTTAATGAATATTTAGTTGTATGAACCCTTGTGTTAGACTTTCTACATGTCTGAATTTTCTTTTCATTCTGTTTAATATTATCTATCGTTCCCTTTAAAATAGACTTGATACCTTTGTGTTTTCCATTTCACTCTCATGTTCCTTCAAAAGTATTTGAGTCTTTAAAAAAATATTTTGGTTTCCTTAACACTCCCTAGAAAAAGGACCCAAATGATGAAATTTTGTGCATTCATTTTTAGAGGTTTCTAGGAGAATACTTTTTCTCTAGAGACCATTCTTTGTTTAAATATCAATCTTTGAGGGTAATTCCTTTTTAGCATCAAGTAACACACAAACCCTAGTCAACCTCCTAGGTTTCTAAAGAAAGCATAATCATGCTTTAGGAAGATCCCCAGCCGATTGGCTAAGATTTCCATGATTTTAGGCTCCCTATATTCTAGAGGCAAGGACTGTAGTTGTACCCATAATGGGATAAATTTGATCTTAGAAGTTGTGGGGTCAAAATTTGGAGACCATGGCTGAAAGAATAAACCAAATCCCTCAAGGACCCATGATTTAACCTTATAGAGTTCATCTCTTTGAGATTTTGAAGAAAAGAGCACCACAAATTTTTTTTGCCCTGATCTAAATTAAAAACTTGAAAATACACCCTCCCATTCTTTAAAAAATTAAATATCATAAAGTTTCAATATCAAGGAGAAAATTCAAGAACTTACAGATTAAGGCATTTCCACGAAGATCTTGAATCTGCAAATCAAGGAGTTCTTCAGAGAAGGTGACATTTATGATACCCTTTTTCTTAGTCCTCTTTGCTGAAGCCAACTGACATTCCCTTTGGAAGCAAGATGATATAAATAATTGGTTTTGACTTTCTTTTCGCTTCCATTGATGGGTAATCATTTTTACTAGAAGAGCACTATGGAGGTTGCTTCATACCACACCATTTATAGGGAGAACCCTTAGGAATAAGGATATTATTAAGAAATGATATTACAGTAGGAATATCATTTGGAAAGGTTGTTGGATTAGATTTCATATTACAGTCGGAATGAACATCCCTAGTAATTGGTTGTCCTTTAGGATTTTTCTCAAAATGAAGATCCCTAGAATCTGAATGACCTCTAGGGTTTCCCTTAGATGGAGAATTGCATATGTGAAAGACCTCTTGTTTTTTTTTATTCAAGAGTTTTGTTGGGCGTTGAGTACCACATTTTTGATAGGACAAGCCAATTGTGAATGAATTAGTTTTATTGTTAGTCCTTTGACGCCATGTAGGCCCCTGGGACCTCTACCTTGTTGAGAAATGCCTCAATTTTTTGAAAATTGACCCTTGCCTATAGCAGGTGTTTTTCCTAGAGTTCTCCTCATCTTTCTCTCATTCCTAATTATCTCAATGTTCTTAAAGGGTTTCTTTTATTTTCCTTTCTCTCCATGAAGATTACAAACTAGGAGAGCCATAATTTCTAGGTAACTTTGGCCTTTTTATAAAGAAGTGGATTCCATTATTTGATTTAGATAAGGAATGTATCAAGACTTTCATAGCTTGGGTCATAATACCTATATTACTACTAGAATGTTTGGAAGAGGAAGTTTTGTTGAATTTACTAGCTCTTTCAGCCACTTCACTATTGTTGACCAACAAGCAAAATCTAGAAAATGCCTTTATTCGCTAGGTTTTGTGTTAATATTATTTTTTATTATTATAAGTTACTTCCCTCTTCAATCACCTTGTCCTTTAAGGTGGGTAAATGGGTGAAATAAATCATGTATGAGGATGCACTAGTGTTTTTTCACCATTATTACATGCTCAATCTTGCTAATATTTGTTAGAGGATCTCTAGAGGAAGGCAAAGTCACAGTAAGAAAATGGATTGCAAGATTCCTTCTATACCTCAAACTATGGAAGGCATTCTCATAAAATGTATCGGAGAGGTCATTGGTCCTCTTTTGGGCAAGACTAATTTGCATGGCATCATTCTTACTTCTGAGTGTTGGTCTCATCCGAATAAAGATTAATGAAGTATCAATGTATGATGGCATTCAAATTAAAATCCAAATCATAAAAAATATGGAATAAGAAACTCATTCCATCTTAAAACTGCAAGCGTGTATCTTTTGGTCAGAGGGAAAAGAGGATAAAGTTAAAGAGGAAAGGGAGAGAGAAAGTGAAGTCGGTGCATCAGCAAGCATGTAGTGCCCCACATAGTGCAGACTTAAAACCATGTAGCTTTTTTATTAGACTTCAGCGTGCCCCGCATAGTGCAGACTTAATTGCGAAAAACTATATTTCAAAGGGTCATCGTCAGCCACGTACAGAAAAATTCTCCTCCCTTTGCAAATATTTATACTGGGCATCTCCTCTATCTTTACCAGTACGGCTATCTCCACAAATTCAAAGCCCGTTCACATACAACTTTATGTTATGCAAAGAGGAGACCAAATATCAATAGTGATGCTCATGAATTCTTCCAAATGCCATGGCCTAATTT
>VDFB02325660.1:0-46290 GCA_007258455.2 Sequoia sempervirens
TACAATTCAAAAATTAGTAAAATTTGAATGTAGCATGTTTGAATTTTGTTACTATGATTCATCACAAAATGAGTTTTGGGTGCATTATATATTCTACTATTTTATATGATAAGCATGATGCTAATTGTTTAGATATTTCCTCCCTTATGAATAGCTAAAGCATTTTAAAGAGGATATATTTGAATAAATTATTCCATCTAAGCAAGATCTAAAGGTAATTGTTCATTAAATAGTGCAATCAAGGAGAGATCATAGGTACATTGTTACTTATTCTACGTGTGGATCATGAACACAAACTGCTTCCTATTTCAACAATATTTATATTATGTGGTATGAAAATGCACACATCTATATGTTTAATAGAACTATTATACAACACATACTTTTTGATTTTGTATTGTTTACATAATAACTACTATAAGTTATTTTTCTTATACTTTATTATTTATTACTTGTGCATGATTTAAGTTTAAATGTTTGAGCTTGTTGTTAATGTTGTTAAGTTTGGCTTGTATTGAGTGCATATGCAAAATATATTTGGATTAGCTAATAAGCTCAAGTTGAAGATCATTAACCACTACAATGCTTGATAATCTCCTTTATGGTGGGCCAATTTTTTTTAGTATGCATGCTTAAATTGGTCATTTTTGTATTTTTTTGGAGGATATCAAAACAAAAAATGTGAAAATTATGCAATACAAGCGATATAATGACTAACCATTTTTATAGTGTTATGATGTAATGGGATTTGTTATTGTAATCATTAAAATATTGATGCTCCTTGCATTTCTCATCTTGGTAAAAAAACTTCCCATTATTTTATATTGGTCATTAGTAGTGCATCGACCATGTGTTACTTGTTTCGTATTTGAATCCTCCCCAGTCCAAGAGTCACACTCATACAAGAAGTAATATGAATTTTTGTCTTAAAAAAGGTAACATTTTAAATAAATATATTGTGATTCTATGGTGCTATCATGTTTTATGTTTTGGGATCTTCCTCAGGGTTTTACTTGTGTTCTTTATGTTGATTCATCCTTTTAGTTATTTTTCTAATTGGAGGAACAACATATAGTTGTTTAAGTTTATCCAAAATATGTTTGATATTTAGTTTATTGAACATGCTCCAAAAATACCTTTCAACACAAGGAAAGTATCTAGTAGAATACTGGTTGATACAACTACTAAATCCTCAGTACAAGTAACAAACCATAACAATCTTGACTAGTTCTATAAAATATCCAACAACATACATGTTTGTAACAAGTTATCCATTCATTTCAACTAAAATTGCATTGATGCCAACAATTATAGCTTTCCCTACTTGTAATAGTGAGCAATAAATGATTTAATAACATTTGCAACTATTTATAAGAATAGATTTAATACATAATCAAAGACAAAAGAACTTATTCCAGATGAACATAAACTCTAAATTGAAGTAGAATAAATTATATGTTGGTGATGTTGATGATGAACACAAAAAATTGGATAATGAATATGGTCATTCCTATCTTTTAGATGAATCAAGAGAGGAACTCGTAATTATTATTTTTACAACTCACATTTAAATTGTTGTTCAAGCAATCAATAGCACTTGCAAGTACTTTAATAAAATTGGTGGTAAGAACTTCACAACTAATTTGTCTTTGTATCTTTGAAGTAATAAAAACTGAGTGTAACAATCTTATGAAACATTTCATTGGGTCAATGCTAGTATTGAAGGCCAATTAATGTTGACATATAAATTTATTCTAATAAAAATATTTATTGCAAATACCCACATGTCAAAGGAATTTGAATGTTGATTATATTTTTTGCATCTATCCTTATTAAAAGTACATATGCAATTTGACTAATTTGAGGGGTAAATATTTTAACAAGGTTATAGTTTTAGTATATATAATTGAGTGAGCCAATGGAGAAGAGATATAGAGGTATTAGGAAATATCCATCAAATCATTACACTTTAGAAATTAGGCACCCCAATTTGAAGCAACATCAATGGCTTGGAATCTTTAATATAGCAAGAGAAGTTGTGTATGCTTATGACATGGTTATTAAATCAATGAGAGACATATTGCAATCATTTTTTTTTCCACATCAATTCTAAACCATCAAATTCCTTTCCAAGGAATTCATTGTTCCCTTGTCTAATTTGGGATTTAGTTGCAAAAATAAGGAGTAAACTTTTGAGGAAAAAATACTTAAGCGATCTAGGAAAATTATTCAAGGAAGTCAAGACCTATAATTGATTTCTAATAATTTCAAACACTCCATGGAGGACATGCTATAAAGAGGTGTTAGAGATATTGTTGGAGTCACTATGTTATAAAAATTTAGGAATTTCAAATCCAAGAAAAATTAATGGATGGTAAGTTTTGATGTTGTAGAAGAATTCACTTATGTATATGATATGGTTTCCATATCCATGAAAGGCAACAAGGCAATCACAAATTTATCATATATCAATTTAGAGCCATGAAACTTCGCCAACAAGTAACCTATTATTCCCTTGTCTAATTTAGAGTCTAACTACAAATTAGATCAAGTTTTTCCTTAAGCCACGACTATGTTGTAATATGCTTTGTCTGATAATAGCTTAATCAATTAAAAAATAGAAGATTTGGATCAAATGCTAGAATTTAGGATAGGTTTGGTCACATGGTTATGGTCAATTACATGTAGCCTTCAAAAAATATTGTGGAGAAGAATGATCACTTTCTTGGAGGTGGTTTCTATAATTTACAAGTACACATCTCTCTTCCTCGATATGTTAGTAGTAGCAACAATATTGGCACTACAATTCCTTTGCAAAACTATAGCCTAGATAGTCCTAGTCCTAATACTAATATTTCTTCTTCATCTACATTTGTATTGTCCAAACTTGAACTCTTATGTCAAAATGTCACTACTAGTAATTTCATTACTTTGTGCCTATTTTCATGGTCCCTACCCTCATTTATCCCTATTGATAATTATTTTTTTAAATCATTGCCACCATTGATATAACTCCCATGATAAAATTTCACATATCCATTTTTCCATATGAATTTGAAAACCATTATCCTATCTAATTCTTGATAGATCCTATCTTTTTGCCTAATGGAAATGACATAAACAAGCCAAATAATATCAATTATGATATTAGAATTTGATGTATGGCTACTACCCTACATCCACTAATAGCATAGTTACATTTCATTTGGATATTGAAGATGTACAATATTTTATGGAGATAAGTTATCAATGTACATACTTGAATCAATAACAACAAATGCAATTAGAGAAATATGAAATGAAAGACAAGCTAATTCTTCAAGAGATTTTATATCAAATAACTTCAAATATAATTGACATGGCTATTTGAAGAGCCTATATTACTTTCAATAATTGTGTCTTTTTTTTAATATATGTAGAGAAGGGGGATTCACTGCTCACGAGTCTCTTCATTCTCAAGAGAGTCCTAGGGAGAAAATTGCCTTAAACTACCTCAGGCTTTACTGAATGAAGAAATTGCAAAGAATTTCATACTAGGATAATATTCAAATAGATTACTTTAGGATTTGAAAGAGAAAGGTATTTATATCTTTGCTCTAGAAGGAAGAGCTCTCGGCCAAAGGACTACAGTTCGGTATTAGGGCGCCAACGTGGTGCGCTGGAGTCCATGGGTGCATTGGCATCCAAGGCAAACAGAGAACCAAAACCTTGAACATAAGTACTTTAACCCTACTAACGTACTCAAACCTGAGGTCTGTTCAACAAAATAGATAAATAAAAAGTGAGAAATGCCATAAAATATGAGGGAGATCCAAGGATAAACTTACAGATGAATGTGCATTTGAAACCTTTCCCAAAGCTCCACCTCAACAACTTGCACACAAGATGAATGAGGAAAAATGTTGGGGCTATTTTGGGGCTTACCGCAGTTAAACCCTCACTTTGGTATTCCCACCTCCACAAACAACCAGATAGAAAAAGTAAACAAAGTGAATAAATAAGGAGTGGTAAAAGCAATCCCTGATCAAGGAGAAGAACCTGTACCACTAAGTAGAAAAGTGAATAAAGCAATCTATTTGCAAATAGATAAGAACAAGAGAGTGTTACCAACAATCATCAACCCCCTCTTGAATGCACATACACATCTTTGAATGCTTGCAAGAGAGCTTTGGTTGTTGGAGGGACCTCAGTTTGGCAGAGCTTTGATGTAGAAGTGATATTGCAAGAAGGAGAAGCATAAATAGGGTGAGATTGAAATATTCTTGTGTTAGAATGAGAAAGAAACCCCCAAAATGAGAGCAAGGAGGAGAGTTTTGTTGTTGCATGGATGGGAGGAATCGTTACACTCAGAATTTTGATTGTAGGAACATGTGTGCTGAGTAAGGATTCCAAGATTCCACATTTCAAACTCAAAAAACTACATGGATGATAGCGCATTGTGCGGACATCTGTGTGTCACGTAGGCATCCAACTCATCAATTTTCAAGAAATGAGGTGGAAGACTATTGTTGCTTCATTTTTGGTCTTCGTGGAGTTGGAATTGTGAAATTCTAACCCATGAGGTTCTTATCATAAATGTGCTTAGGCGTAATAAATGCAAGGCTAAATTTGTAAATTTGAAATTTCCCCTAGGGTGCAATTTTGCGACATTACATTTTTCCCCCACTTTAGTGGGCTGTATTTTGGGAAAAAATAGCCACACTAAAGTAGAAAAGAAAGTCAACACAAAAAATTGAAAAATTTATAGGTTTGTGTGCCAAAAGGATATTGTAGAGGATGCAAAGGTCAAGTAGGTAGTACTGAAGATGCCCTTAGCAATCATACTCGGCGAAACATACAACATTTTTTGTGAAAACATGCACAAAATTTTATTCTGCAAAACTCAAATTTTAAGTCAGTCCAAAAATTTTGGAGGAAGCTACCAAGGTGAGAAGAATTATCAAGAAGAAATTCAGTGGTTCAAAAGAAAAATATGATAAAGAGGTGACTATATGTCCCCTCCTAAGTTTGACCCCAGCTAGGTGGGGGAAAAATTAGGAAAAATAGAGGGGCCATGACATTCGAGAAAAATGGGCCCTAGGGGGCCTATATATACCCAAGTGGGCCCCTAGAAGGGTCATTTTCAATATTCATCGCGTGAGTTTTATTGACTTTTGTGAGAGAAAATTCAACAAAATTCCATGCAAACGAGAGTACGAGGAGCCTAGACTAGACTAGCTATGACGAGATGTCGCCGAGGGTCTCGAGGTGGACTAGGTGAGTCCTCAAACCTAGTTTTTTGTGCATGTTTTTAAGATTTTAGCTAGGTTTAGGACGAAATCACAATGCACACATCCAACATGCGTGCATTTATCCCTTTGATGTGTTGGCATCCTACTAGTGTGCTAGGGACCTCTACGTGTGATGGAGTCCACCAGGTTTTTTGGCATCTAGCTAGTTTTAATGGCGGACCTTGGATGACTTCACATTGTGTAGACGTCTGCATGGCATGTCTGCATCCCAAAGGCACTAGATAGAAATTTTTTTGGTGTTCAAGATACAATTTTCATGCCTAGTATACTAATTTAGGTCTTTTTTCACCTTTTTGTAGGACTACCCAGAGATTAGAGAGCATCTTGGTGTGCGGGTGTTGTGCCTTGTCTGGGACCAGGTCTGGCACTTGTCAGATGATGAGGAGATGCTTTTACGATGATTCAGTTTGTGGTACATCTACACAATGCTTGAGATGCTTTATCATGATCGCATGCTCATGGCATTGGAGTGGTGGAATTCCACCACATTGACTTTCCACCTCTTGATAGGCGAGATGATCATCACCTTAGAGGATGTGTACCGCATCCTCGATCTCCCCATCCACTGGCGGTGGGTGATGATAGATGATACACTTTTTGCATAAGAGCGGGCAAAGGGAGTCTAGATCTACTTGGGTCATGATGAAGGTGGTGACATAACTAGTCACATCTACATTCACTGGTTTGAGTAGGGTAGCGCAGTCATCCCCCTACTACGACGAGTGTTGGTCGCCATTGTGGCCATGTGGGTCATTGTGGATGCGCAAGGCTTTCACCCTCATGAGGGCCTCACATACACCATTAGGGCGATGGAGTAGCATAGGACAACTTTTGTGTGGGGATGGAGCATTCTTGCACACCTATACCAAGAGTTGGGCATGTACATGCATTATGATTTCTAGAGCTTGATTACATGCACCCTGTTAAAGGTGTGGGCCTTTTCTCATATCACATGCACACAACCAACTAGGTATCCCCAGGCGAGGGATTATACAGTGCCGATGGCCCACTGGTATGAGTGTATTAAATAGTGGTGGCACGAAGATCTACATTTTTGGCATGTTCAATTTGATACATTGAGGTCTGACTAGGTTAGATGGTGACCTTATAGGTCGTTTCATTGGGTAGATGATAGCAGGTACCTTAGGAACCTACAGTGCGACCATTTTTTGCTAGGTCGCACCGATTTTGTGAGGAGTGCTACATGATCGATGACCATTGACAATCAACCATCACTGGTGTCATCCCTTCTGATGATGATGTCGATGATTGAGACCAGCCAGAGGCACACCCTGCCAATGATGTAGGCATGGTGCAACGATGTCGTACTTGGTGGTTGATTCATCAGCTTGTAGCTATCTTCATAGCAGATGCCCCTAGGGGGGATCCCAGGCTACAGGGTGATGCATCGCTGGTATAGAGGCAAAGGTGAGTGGATAGAGGTGGAAAGAAACAACAACAAGGTGAGGAGGTTGACACAGTAGAGGTGAGACTGAGGCAGCGACAGAGGATGTCCTCTCCTCCACCTATCATCCTAGTCTCGGTAGCGGTGCCAACACCATCCATCAACCTAGCGGAAACTTTGATGACACTAGGAGCAACATGCAATGTGAGCAACATAGGACCTAACATCGCCTCACACCCTGACCCACACTAGCAGCCAAGGGACCCAAGTACAACATTTTATGTTATTTCATTTCTTTTTTCATCTCATGTACATGCTTTTAACTTCCTTTTATATATATATATACACCATATGGTACTAATGTGTCCATTCTCTTTGTGGATGTAGTGGACACTTAGGGATGGACTATGTTTATAGCGCAGTGTGCATCAGAGACAGCCCCAACCGTGCCTATCCAAGGGTTCATCCTAGATGCATACTAGTCAATATCAGCGTGGCGACATGCCCACCTTTTTGAGCTAGCTATGCATCTAAGGATGACATATGAAGAGGGGTAGGTGGAGATCGTCTAGAGGATCGTAGATGCCATGATTTTTGTAAGGCAGAGAGACCAGGTATCGACGAAGTTGCAGACCGCCCTGTCCGAGAGAGACGCGACTAGGATGAGAGCTGAGAATGTCGAGTAGACGTGTGATGCTCTTAAGAGCCAGCTCGATGACCTCACGGTTTAGGCTATAGTTGTGAGGCTAGCAAGGGATCAACAGTTGTAGGACGTGCTTAGGACAACCAAGCTGTAGATAGCCTCCCTCCAAGGAGAGATCAAAGGACTACACATAGCGGTATTCATCTCATGGTTGCATAGGAACCGCTCTGTCTCTACCGTTCAGCCACAGTGATAGCCTCCACCAGACGTAAAGGGCTTAGCGAGCCATGCACCTGAGGTTTAGAGACCTAAGTTTGTATATTATTTTTGTAGTGATGAAACATATATTGTGGATCATTTTTGATGTATAGACATTGATACATATATACAACCACCACTTATTTTTTGATGATAGTGGCATGATACATGTACATGACATTTGATATATATACATGAGATATTGGTTCTGACATTATGGTGTTTCTTGTTTCATGTGTATGCTCCTTTATTTTCATGTATGATCATGTACTGGATGTTGTATTTATGGATATATGTTTAGATTAGATGCTATCATGATTTAACTAAATACTATGATGATCTAATTGCATAACCAAAAGATGTAATGTAATGCATGGATACATAGTATAGTAGAGCGCACATATGTATGTCTCTCTCTCTCTCTCACATGGTTGTATCATAGTGCAAAAAATTTCAATACTATGTAAATGAAGGAATGTCAGCATATGACACACTACAACCCTGAGGAGTGAATGTTACACACATGACACATAGACAGTATGCATAGTATTGGTGAAGGTGCATTGCATTAACAGGTTCTTTTAGAGGTGTTCCATTCATAGATGACAATCCATAAGCACTAGAACCATACGCAAAGATGATGATGTAAGGGCCTAACTATTTAGAATTAAATTTTTCCCTTTGATCAGGTTATGCATTTACATTCCTCTGGTTCTTGTAAAGAATGAGGTCACCTACCTTGAAAGTTCTAGGAAGAACACCTTGATTATACTTCCTAGACAATGATCATTGATAAGATTTAAGATGGTCGAGGGCCTGCAATTGGCGCTCATCAAGCAACTCAAGCTGATGCAAATGATTGGATCGGTAAGTTTCGTCATTAATTAAACCTTTAAGGGAAACCCACAAAGACAAAATTTCTAACTCCAAAGGCATGATAGCTTCAACACCATACACGAGGTTGTAGGGTGTCACTCCCATCACTATACAAACACTCGTGCGATAGGCCCACAAAGCGTATATTAATGGAATATGCCAATCCTTACCATGTTTTTTTACTATTTTTCTAAGAATGAGCTCAAGATTTTTATTAGATGCTTCTTCTTGGCCATTGGACTGAGGATAATACGACATAGAAAATCCATGTTGAATGTGAAATTTCTCCATAAATTGCTTCACTTCCTTGTTCTTAAAGGGCGTGCCATTATCAGAAACAAAGGTGGAAGGCAATCTAAAGCGAGCAATGATATTGTTTAGAAGAAAACTATAGATAGCTTTAGTGTTTGTGAATTGAAGTGGGACAAATTCAATCCATTTCATGAAGTAATCGGTAGTAGTAATGATAAAGAAATGTCCTTTAGAAATAGGAGGCGGTATTTTTCCAATAATATCCAACCCCCATTTTGTAAATGGCCAGGGAGAGGTCTAATTTTGGAGCTCCTAAGTAGGAGCGTGAATAAGACAACTATGTTGTTGACACTATAGGCACTTCTTGACAAAATCAAAGGAATATTGTTCCATTGTTTGCTAAAAGTATCCCATGTGAATTAATTTTTGCATCAGGGATTTACCACCAAAATGTCCACCCCAAAAACCTGAATGGGCTTCCTTAAGGGTGAGGGGTATTTCTGCTTTAACGAGACACCGAAGAAGTAAACCATTGTATGATTTTCGATAAAGGACATCCGACAAAACAACATAGCAAACTAAAAGCTTTCATATCCGAGTGTGATCATTCTTTGTCACACCATTGGGAAATTTTCCAGTCTTCAAATAGTTGTAAATGTTGAAATACCATTCTCTTGAGTCTACATGAGCACACACAAGAGCATCAGATTTAGGCTGATTAGAAATAGCGAGAGAGCGAAGAATGTGAAGCACAAAGTGGTATTCTTTTGTATCCTTATCTGAGGGTACCAGGGAGGTAGCACTCACCATGGCATCTGTGTGTTGGTTTTCTCTCCTAGGAACACTATCTATTGTGAAAGAAGAGAGGTTATCAAGTAAAGAAAAAGCCAAATCTTGATACTAAGATAGTTTACTTTACTTAGCTTGATACGTCCTCATGATCTGATTCATAATAAGCTTAGATTCACCATGAATGAGAAGATTTTTTATGTTCAAAGTGATCACGTCATGCAAGCCTACAATAAAGGCCTCGTACTTGATGATGTTATTAGTACAGGAGAATTCTAATCGAAAGGAGAGAGGAACTGGCTTACCCTTGGGTGAGATAAAAACTACACCTACCCTAGAGCCAACTTGACATCTTGACCCATCAAAATACATATCCCATAAAAGATCATGGCTAATCGTGAAGAGATCTTCATCAAGAAACAATTCCAGACTAGGGAAGGAGCAGGATGAAGGAGCATCTACCAATTGATCAACAATTGCTTGACCCTTTATTGATTTCTGAGTCATGAAATTTATGTCGAACTTAGAAAGAAACATCAACCATTTAGCCAAACTTCCAAGATCAACACTAGTGAATAAATGCTTCAAAAGATCACTTTTCACAATGACGTGTGTTTCAACATGAAGAAGGTAGTGCCTCAGCTTCTGCATCACAAAGATGAGAGCAACGTATTATTTCTCCATGCCAGAATAATGAGTTTCATAATCAACAAGGACATGACTAATGTAATAGACCGCTCTTTCTCTTTCGACATCATCGTACTGAGCAAGAAAGGTTGCCAAAGCATACGATGATGTGGCAAGATAAAGTAAAAAGGGTTTATCCTGTGTAGCCAACATTAATACGGGAGGATTGACCAGATAAGTTTTAATTAAATCAAAAGCTTTCTTGCACTCATCATCCTATATAAAGCGGATATCGTTTTTCAATAGATAAGTGAAGGGAAGGGTGAAATCAACCAACTGGGATATAAATCTATGAAGTGCCTGAATCTTTCCTTACAAAATTTGTAATTCAAAAATGTTTCTTGGTGGAGGCATGCTAATAATTGCATCAATCTTGTTTATATCGACTTCAATTCCACTATGAGAAACTATGAATCCTAAAAGTTGGTTTGCATCCACACCGAAGACACACTTAAGAGGATTGAGCCTCATCTTATAGAGTTGAAATCCTTTGAAGATGAGACAAAGATTTCCTACGTGAACTTGATGAGTTATGGACTTTTCCAAGATATCATCAATGTAGTCTTCTAGGATTTTATGAATGAATTCATGAAATATTAAGGTCATTTCCCATTAGTAAGTTGCATCTGCATTCTTTAACCCATACAACATCACCACATAACAATAGGTACTCCAAGGGGTAGTGAAGGCTATCTTATACTGATCTTCTAGGTTAATACAGATCTGGTTATAGCCCGAGAAGCCATCCGTGAAGGATAATAAGGCATGCCCTGCAATCGAGTCTACAATCACATCAATATTAGGCAACAAAAAGTCATCTTTAAGAGAATCCTTATTAAGATCATGAAAATCAATACAGATATGAATACGACCATCAGGTTTGCTGACAATAATGATATTCGAAATCCAAATCCTGGGCGAGTAGTCGATCAAATGGATAAAGCTCACTTTTAATAGCTTCTCTATCTCACTCTTAACCAATAGGGCAACCTTGGGATTGATCTTTCAGATTTTTTGCTTAACAGGCTTGGCATTAGGGCATAGGATAATATTGTGAACCACTATAGAATCGTCAATATTGAGCATGTCCTCATATGACCAAGCAAAGATGTCAGGGTGTGAGTGTAACAGATCAATGTGCTCTTTAGCTTCTTTCAAAGAGAGACACTTCCCAATCTTAATCACCTTTTTAGAGGATTTAGCATCCATAAAGACTTTAGTAGTACCCCCCTTTAGGAGAGGACTATGATCTTCAGTATGGGGTATTGGCGCACCATCATCAACATTAGATAGGGGAGCCTCCTCATCCATACTCAAAAAAGATTCTCTAAAGTATGCTTGCTTACTCAAGCGATACAGGAACCATTGCTTATGGTGAAAGAAAGGAAAATGGGAATAAACACCTAAGAATTCTTCTAGTGCTTCTTCTAAAGAGAAGACATCTAGAGGAACTTCGTTAGGCTCTAGTTTATCCTCTATCAACTCAGGATGAACTAGATTGAGAGGTTCAATTGAAATCATTTAGCACTCCACCATGGTTTTTGTCTAGATTGTTCAATAGAGCATCCTAACCCCAAGTTACATTTATGAGGCTTAGGTTGGATAGGGATCTTAATTCCTTGTTCAATGCACCCAAGACCTTTATGCTTGTAACCATACTTAGAGACGAGCCTATATCCGGGGCTATAGCGTGTTTGCAAAGCTTCAGAAGAGGGTGGTTCTACGTAGAGAGCGTCAGTCCACCAATGAACATCAAATGCATCTATGAGACCACAACTATCTTTCCCATTGGAGTTACAAACATTAACCTCCTTAGCAGAAGTATGATTATCCTCCTCGGTAGAGGAATGCCTAGGTTCCTAGACAAGATCACAACTTTCCCTCTCAATGGGAGGTTGATCATCTTTCTTAGCGAAGGTGTTTGAGGTTATTGAAAGATTGAGGTGAACGAGATTCACTTTATATTATTCGATGAAGAATTCAGAGAATTATAAGGATCCCCAATCATCATCAAGAAATGCATTTGATCAAAAGAAGTAGACAGTGAAGACTTAGGACTTTCTGCTTTAGGTTGCTCCTCTCTAGGGACACTTGTTTCAGGGACAATCTCCATAGATGGTACTATCGATGAACATGTCATTGCATCAGAGGTTAGTGATGGAAGACAATTCTTAAGAGTGAAAACAACTGAGGCTCAACCCACAGTTTCCAACTCACAAATGTGGATAGCTTCACGGTCGACCTTAATTGTGACAACTTGATTGTTAGCTACAAACTTTAAAGAACAATGTAGAGTAGAAGTTACAGCTCCCATAGCATGAATCCAAGGTCTTTTGAGAAGAATATTAAAGGTAAAGGGCCATGAATCACATAAACTAGAGTGGGTAAGGTAATGGGTCCTAGCTTTAAAGGCAAGATTATGGTGCCCAGAGCTTGATGACCAACGTTATCAAATCCATGAATGTATAGAGAAGAAGTAGCTAAAGAAGAAGAATTGACATTGATCTTAGGTAATAGATCCATACCACAAACATTGAGAGTCAAACCAATGTTAATGAGGGTACATCTAATACCAATTCTATTAACACTAACTATGATCATTAGAGGATTTGTTTGTTTCTACACATTCGGGGGTGGGAGTTCTTGTAGATAGAATGTGATATTTGATGAATCTGCACGAATATGAGCCATCAACGCATTAACATCCACCGACCTAGCTAAATAGACAAGAGGATCTTTTGTAAAGCCTTTGTAGCATACCTTGATAAACTGGAGCAGTCTAAAGCAAGCCCTAAAGAGATATCAAAAAATAAGTGGCATCCAAGGAAAATAGAGAACCAAAACCTTGAACAAAAATACTTTAACCCTATTAACATACTTAGACTTGAGGTCTGTTCAACAAAATAGATAAATAGAAAGTAGGAAATTCTAGAAAATACGATGGAGAGCCAAGGATAAACTTACACATGACACATTTGAAACCTTTCCCCAAGCTCCACCTCAACAACCTATGCACAAGACGAACGAGGAAAAATATTGGGGTTGTTTTGAGGTTTACTACAGTCAAACCCCCACTTTGGTGTTCCCACCTCCATAGACAACCAGATAGATAGAAAAAGTATACAAAGTGAACAAATAAGGAGTGTTAAAAGCAATCTCCACTCAAGAAGCATAACTCATACCACTAAGTAGAAAAGTCGACAAAGTAATCTATTCATAAATAGATAAGAACAATAGAGCATTACCAACAGTCCTCAGTCCGCTCTCGAACACACAGATGCATCGTTGAATGCTTGCAAGAGAGCTTTGGATATTGGAGGGACATTAGTTTGGCAGAGCTTTGCTATATAAGTGATATTGCAAGAAGGAGAAGCAAAGAATAGGGTAAGATTGAAAGATTCCCACATTAGAATGAGAAGGAAACCCCCAAAATGAGAGCAAGAAGGAGAGTTTTGTTGTTGCATGGGTAGGAGGAGCCGTTACACTAAAAAATATGACTGTAGGGACACATGTCACGAGTTAGGATTCCAAGATTCTACATTTCATACTCATAAATTTGTGTGGATGATAGCACGTTGCGCAGGCATCCAACTCATCAATTTTTGGGAAATGAGGTGGTAGACTATTGTCGCTTCGTTGTTGGTCCTCGTAGAGCTGGAATCGTGAAATTCTAACCCATGAGGTTCTTATCATAATTCCGCTTAGGCGTAATAAATACAAGGCTAAATGCGTAAATGTGAAATTGCCCCTAGGGTGCAATTTTGGGACTTTACAATATAACAAGGAAAATTACAAGTTAGAAAAGAAATATCACTCTAGACAGTTGTATCCTTTTGTTACAATTTTCCCTCCCAATACTCCTAGCTCGAAACCACATATAAAAGATATTTTTCATAACTATAATTTAATACAACTCAATATTTTCTCTTTGCAACAAATTTATATGCATCTAGTAAAACTATTGCTAATGATGTACAAATTTTATCTTGCACTACCAACCATAATCAACATTTGCAAATGATAAAAACTACTTCTTGTGACATTAAGATTTATGTTTTATATTTATTTTATTTTGATGTAAGACAAAATATAAATTGATGTAGGACATTAAATATAGATTTTGTAAGATACAATATAATTGGTTTCCACCTAGTTGTCTACATATTATTGCCACCTTCCTTATAATGTTCTCCTCTATATAGAAGATCTAAGTCTTCCTTATAGGCATAGGGAGGAAATAGTCAATCAAATACAAACACATGTAAGGATTTGTGATAGAACTTTTCAAAACTATGAAAAATGGTTTAACTTCAAATATGAATTAAAAATGTGGATGAGCTTGGATATTGAATTTTGTAATCTTAAAATAGAGATCAAACATTTTAGTGCATGGGAATATTCCTTACACCAAGAACTGTGTAACCTTTACATTGCAAATTATAGTTGGAAGGTAATGATTAGTCCAATGGTGCACATACTAGATGTACTTAAACTTGCTAGTTTAGTATGTGATTCATGCAATTTTCTTAAGGAAAATGCACATGATGGTGATTACTTGGTATATATAGAGCAATTACTTTTATGTAGTTTTTGATGTGGATTCTTTATGATGTTTAAGACCATGCCAATTCATCCTTTAGATTCCTACATGCAAATTATGGAATGCCAAATTTGTATACTATCAAGTCAAATATGTCAATCAAAAGTTAAATTATCCTTTATAATAGTGATTATGGAGACCTATCACCACCATCAACATAATACATTAGTGACCAAAATGTGATAGTTTTAGCCAAGAAGATGATTGGTGATAAATTTTTTTTAATATTATTAAAACTCTTAATATTATGTAATAAAAATTGTGGATTGTTCTTTCATTGCATTTGAAAAGTATTCGATATGTTCTTCATTGCATTTTATGATGAAAAATTGTGTAGTCTCATGATAGTTATATGCTACTAAGAACAATAATATTAAATCAAATAAAAACTCTTAATCACAGTGTCATAAACCTAATTTCATTAAATCATGGGAAGATAATAAGTGTGATTTTTATTTGTATGCCAAATGTAGCTACTTAATTTTTAAGAAAATTGAATCCTTCATGTACTAAGATGAGGTGTCATCAAACCTCACACTTTAACAAATTATCTTGTCAACCCAAGTGATGTCCAAAAGCTAAATGCAATAGGCAGATAAATATTTTATCCTAAGAGAATCCTAACTCTTAATTACCTTAGCCAACTAATTCTTATGAAAATAAATTGCTTGAAAAAGATTTAATCCTAGAAATAAGAAAATGCTTAATACCATAATGAGATATAAGTTCCTATTTGTTCATAAGAGAAACTTTTGATGCTACATAAATCACAACATATGTTTATGTCTTATAGAATTAAAGTAATAACACATGTATCTTATTGAAATTGGTTTATGTTACTACCATCAAAAATAGATTTGTCCAAATTATCCTTTTTAGTTTTCAAAATTCAAATGATCAACTAACACAATACTATTGATAACTATTGACTAACTTGTAGGCACATTTTCACAACTTGTAATCTAACAAATGTATGAAGATATATAGCTAGTGTACACACTAAAAAATATTCTTCCAAATATTGATAATCATGCATTGACTATTAATTATGTAGACACATAAAAATGGCCTCGACTTGCAAATCATATTTTCTATGATGACCATTCTTCTCTCTCACATAATTCAATTATTTAATCACATCCTAAGGTCATAATTACTCCTCTATGATTATTTAAATAAATAAATTACATTTATTTGTTTAAATACGTCACTAATTAATCCATATTCTCATTAATTATTTAATAACATGACCATTTATCCTTTAATTAAATAAATTTATTTATTTATCCCACTTTCCATCCCACCAAATAAATAATTAAAATAATTATTTATTGTCTTTTGTCTCATTCCCATTTATGAATTAAACCATTATTTAATTCATAAGTCAACATTCCTCCATAAATTAAATAATTTCTATTTTCCAACTACCTATTTTTCTCCACCATTGATTTGATTATCTCCAATTAAATCTCAACCCTTCATTTCAAGGCTTGCCCTAACTTTGACCTAATGTTTCCCTAACCCTAATCCTCCTTATCACATTGAATCCTGACCTTTGATCTTAGGGCTTCACCAACTTTTAATCCTGACCATCCATTCTTAGTTTGAAATTCTTTAAAAGGCTCTTTCTCAATCCATTTTACACAGATAGACACAAGTTACACATAACATACTTGAGAGCTTTTGAGTACTTGAGCATACACATTACTTCAATATTTTGCTTGTCTTTGGCATAGGTTATAGTTGCACTTCAATTATGAGGGCAATAATACAAGTTTTCAGCAAGATGGAGAAGGCCAATGGAGGTGAATCAATAGAGGCTTGAAGACTAGGTGATGTTGTTTCATTCTTTTTATGCTTCTTGTTTTCATTGTGCTCTATTGTTGTTACAGATTTAAGTTACCATGCTATATGCTATATTAATCTCAAAAAATTCTCCCTAATACAAATTAATCATTCATTAATTATCTATCATTTATTATTCATTTATCATTAATCATTTAATCATTTATCACATCATTTGCCATTTATCATTAACTATTACAATCAATTATTAGTATTTTCTATTTATCAATAATTATTGATTAATTAAATAGTATTTTATTATATAATTTATGAGAATTATCCATTTTCAATAAATAAATTAAATTTCTATTTTTCATCTCACTAGTTAACTCTGTCTTCAAATTAGAAACTCTTTTTCTCTCACAAGTTAACTCTATCTTCTAATTAGAAATTTCTTCTCATTTATATATTTAATGAATTAAGTAATTCATTATTATCCTTTTAGGAGCTCAAAATGACAATTTCCTATTATCAAATGAGTTGACTCCACAAACTATCTAGTTAACTTAAGTTTCCAATCTTATCCTCATCTTCCATTTAATTTTTTCTACAAAATCTGTAAACACCCTTGTCCTCTCACCATTTTCATCATCTTGAGTCTTTATGCAAGTCCACTATGTCAAAATCCATTATCAATAAATATAGTGTTATGTTGTTGAGTTGCATCCATATCCACTAATGAGAAAATCACTATAGCAAGCTCCATTTTGAGGTTCAAGTAAAATTTTTAAATATAATTTGATTTATTTGTTTTGATTTTTGTTGCTTTCAATATTTTTAATTTCATGCTCACAATTGAAATATGTAACAAATATCTAATTAGCTATAACAATGATGATCTTCTCTTGCGACAAGTGGCCAACTCTCTGAAGAATAGAATTCAATCTTACACAATCGCATGCATAGACTCTCCACAATTTTTCAAAAGATAATATGTATTATATTCAAAAAATATATTTTCCAACAACACTCTTTGCATATATATAATTAAAAGAAAATTGAAAGAAATAAAATTATATTTTGTGTGTTTTTAATTAGCTATAATTTTTACTTCAAACTCTAAAAATATGCCTCACTAACAAAATCATGTTGATCATGTATGACTTCTATCTTTAAGTCTCTTCTAACAAAAACATTTTGAAACATCATAAATGAAAATAGATCATAACACACAAATATTTTTTTAGAAAGACTTTCACTAGGGCTCTACTTTTGGAGTTGCAATTTCTCATTTTTTTTTAGGAAATATTAAATTGTCACTTATGTGCACACAACTAGGAGTGGGAGTGGAAATTATAGATAAAAATACATTCTCTCAACTATATTGACCTCACTAGGGTAAATCTTCCATTGTTGGATGTAATCCTCATACCAACTTTCACTTTTTATTATTAAGGATACCATCTTTTCATAGAAACTCGTTAACAATTAGGACCTCATGAAATCAAAATGAAAATCATATAATATACATTATTCCAAACAAGAGTAACTAATAATCTTATAATGATCGATTACTTGAGCATATGGTTTTTTAATGGGGAAGAAGAGTACTTTACTCTAAAATTGATGAGGAAAAATTATGCCTTAGTACACCCCCCCACACTTAATATATTACAATTCCTCCTACTTGCACTATATCTTCATCCATTTTTCTACTATACTTGTCAAATACCTTGTTGTTATCGTATCTAACATGTGCATTAGGGTCTATTTCTCTAGGTTCACTAAGATATCCTTGGTTGTTTTCT
The DNA here is from genome assembly GCA_007258455.2 of Sequoia sempervirens. NCBI lineage: Eukaryota > Viridiplantae > Streptophyta > Pinopsida > Cupressales > Cupressaceae > Sequoia > Sequoia sempervirens. The sequence continues at coordinate 18,395 of VDFB02325660.1, forward strand.
ACTAAACTCTCTCATTTCTTAAATTTCCAATCAAATTGTTTCAAAGTTGTAGGCTAAAGTAACTGAGCTAGTATAAATATCATTCCAACCCAATTTTCCTTATGTATGTAAATCATATTTGCAACTACCTTAGCTCTCTTGAGATACCATTCAAGATTGTGCATTGATATGGTTTCAATATTGTGAGTGATATGGTTTCTCTTATTTTAAAATGGACTTGTAGGGTATCCTATTGTTCCTCATATCCTTCTAAAACTATTTTAGGTAAATATAGAAGTTTGTTATGAAAGGATAAATATGCAAGCCTTAAGTTGGTAACATATTTATACATGACAAAAGCATAATTGCTTTTTCTTTTGAATATTTATAGGAATGCTTGAGGTTTATTGTTTGGATGACTCATTAATGGGCCTTCAATTCTTTTTTCCTTAGCATACTCATGTTGTTTCTCTTTGTGTTATTTGGTTTTGCATAGTTGATAAAAATGACCTTAATCGGACTTCCCTAACAAATATATTGATACATAAATTTTTATGTTTCTCAATTAACAAGTTATATGTTTATAATTCACACAATAAATTATGATATTTTAGAGGACTATTTTGATATGCTTCCAAGAATTCTTCATCATCTAGATCATGGGTTAAGTTGCATGAAATTCTAAGCAACTTCCATCTTAATATCAATTCATTAAAAAATATTCTATTAACTCTTAAAGGTTCCCTACAAGATAAAAGTGCCTCACTTATCTTGCAAGCCTCCAATTTTAATTTATTTAAATATTTAGTCTTGTGTTGCAACTCATCTATTTGAATCATTAATTTGTCAATCTCAGATCTTGCATTTCTAAGAAGATGGAAACACTAGATCTATACCTAGAGAACTCCAAGAATTTGTATTTTAAACCATATTAATGATATTGTTGCAATTTGTACCTATTTTTCTTTTGTTGGGGGTCTTATCTTGGACTCCTATACTTCTAATTTAAATACCCTGTTGCCAGTGGTCATTAGCTCCTTCTAGTTTTCTTGATATTTTTCAATTAATATAGTGAGAAAGCTTACAATTTTTTTGTTAGCTTCTCAATTTTTGCATCTTTTTCAATTAAAATGTCCTAAAGATTGATATTTGATTTCTATTTTCTACAATAATTTTTTTAGTCCTATTTCTATATGTTATTGGGAGATAGTATGCTTTGCCTTGGACAATTTTGTTACATGCTACATGGTTTGAATTTCAATTAGAAATTCCTCCTCCTGGTCATCTTTCGAAGATGAAATAAGTGTTTTTCCTATTCATGGACTTTTATGTAGGAATGTTTCAAATTCTATTTCTTGTGCAGGTGGAAATTCAAGTAGTGACACTATGCAATCATATAGAGGAGAAATATTTGTTCATTCCAAAGAATGATTAATAAATGCATTCTTTGGAGGAGGTGTAGGTTGTTTGTGTTGGTGTGAATATGTGTCTTGTACCTAGTAATTTATCTTGCTAGGGACTGAGGGGACTTATTCACATGTTAACATTACTTAGGATATAAGATTCCTTCTAGAAGTCTTATTTGGCTTTTCCAGAACTTATCTTATCTAGCTTGTAATGCTTGATTCCTAGGTAGTTAGGTTGTTGGTTGTCACATGTCATATGATTAAGACACATGTTAGAATTATGTTTAATCCTATTCCTCACCATGCCTATATAAGGAAGGTCATTATACGTGTTACCTAATTTCACTATTAGCTCAATTAGGTTGAGCTCTTTGTTTTAAAATTGAAAGAAAGGTACATTTCTTAATCTTTCCTACATTACATTCAGGTGTATAAGTAGAAATCATAAATATTACATTAATAGACTATTGCATTTATACAAGTGTATGTAACATAGGAAATATTTACACAAATATTTTCTGAAAAAGTAATCTTTATTGATATTAAAAGTGCATATTGTCTCATACAAGCCGTGAGACTAACTTGTTCAATATAAATGGAGAAAAGTATATACATTGATAGATAAGAAAATAGAATGCATATGTAAGGAAAGGAAAGAGGCCAATCATTGCATGGATGACTGGTTTGGTGTGTGTTGCCTTACTTCATCTTCCGACTTGAGCTGTTTTGTGTCCTCAGCTCCATATTGCTCCTAGTCCCTGCATCTGAGTGATAAAATGTTGTTAGAGAAATGAAGGTCTCTCACATTACATGTACAAGCACCCATGAACATATAAACATATCTCCAAATGCATTAAACAAGCATGCAAAACACTGATGCCCAAGAAAACAAGGAGCATATCAAACACCTTTGTCATATGCACATATTTTTTCTAACTTGTTTGCTTTATGTGCAGGTTTAGGAAAAGTAATGTAGATGTCTTGGTTCATTCAATATCAACATGTGGGTTAAAATGTGGCTCCCACAAGGGTTGAGCTCAACATGCTATTATATTGTGCTTTTAAAAGAGGTATAAAAGGTAATTCATCTACTTGTGACAACTTGAAAAAGCACACATCAATTATGGTAGTAAGTGCTTGTCACTGTCCTAAGTAATATGTGCTTGTCCAAGGAAGAGCCACAAATTGAAACAGATTATAGAAGGGCAGTGATACATTTAATGTACTTAGATAGTGAGGACTTAGTGTCTTACCATTGAGACAAGTTCTATTACATCATTGTTTCTCTATTGTATTGAAACAAGGAGATGAATTTGAAATTCAATAATGTTGCAAGCAGATATAAACTATACATGGAGTTCATTCCTTGGTGATTATGAAAAGTAAAGCATAGCCTTCAATGTTAAAGCTCTCATGCAACCTGTGTATTATCATTAGTGATAGAAATCATTTGAAAGTCTCTATTGTTATAAAATGCAAGAGACAACATGATAGAAGAAAGATGAGATCCTATAAAGGCTTGCAATAGATCAAGAATCCACTTATTAAGATGTGAGAAATATTAAATATTTGATCATACATCTTAGAAGCAACACATAAGGAAATCATTTCTAGCATCTACAAGAACAACATTTATGGAGTAGACGGGTAAGTCCAAGTGACTGTTTCAGTCAGAAATTGAAAGAAAAAATTTTGTGTCAAAAAGAGCTATTAAAAGACATGATGCACATGTGAGCAGTCAATGGAGATATGACATTAAAGAGCAAGTGCGGTCATCATAGTAATTGCAGATGCATCCAAGCACAGTTCCATTGTATGACATCAGTCATGTGCATGGTCAAGACCATCATCAAAACATTGCAGTATTAGAAGTTTGGTGTGGCAGTGAGGGTAGACAAAGCTGCAGAAGGTTTGTTGGAGAAAGTAAGAATAGATGTTGTGAGCATTAGTCTTGGAAGCACTGGAAGAAGAGAAACAATGGAGCATATAGAGGCTAAAATTAGAGGGCAACGTTCTAGCCTATCATAAAGAGGATTAGTATTTTAAGCCATCTTTGTAGGGATTTTGTAATCTAGGACACACAAAGAGCAGTGAAGATTAAGTTGAGGGTCTAGTTACTATCATGGCATGCACATCCATTAAAGCATTATAGAAAATGAAGTTTTCATTAGAGGTTGTAGTTGTGAATGCCCTTGTAAAAATGTATGAAAAAGTGTTAAAGCATGTTCAAGGTATTGAAGACTTTTGACAGAATGTCTCAAGGTCTATAATCATGCCTTGAAAATTCATAAAAAAAAACACCAAACTGTGCGTCTAAAAAGCAAGGTATTACAAGCTTCTTTAGAAATGGTAGGATAGTCACAGTCATCATGAGCTCTAGAAGACAGTTCTGAGAAGGGGTTTGTATTATAAAGAAAATGCTTTAAAGGAGGCTCGAGTAAAACAGTCAGAAAAAAAGGATTTTAAATAGAGCATGGTGAAACCGAGTGAAATCTCGGTTCATGATTATTGAAGAGAAAAACATGAAATGAAAAATATGGCTTGCTTATAAACTTCAACATTTTCAGATTTCATCATTTCTAGCAAAAGAAAGTACATAAAATCAAAATGTTTTCAATATTTTCTGTATGATGGAGCTTGAATCAGTATATAAGACACAGATAAAAAAGAGAAAAACACATTTCTTTTGCAAATAAAGTCATACCATGCACAATTTCCACCATAGAAGGCTCCAAAAAATTGCATGAGACTTGCATAAATGAAACCCTTATGCATCCTTTATAGTGCATTGAGTGCGCATTTGCAAATTAGAGCCCTTGAATTCTTGCAATACAGAGTGTAACCATGGCCATAGGAATACATAGAAGTTTCTATATTTACAAACAAAAGTAATAATGTAAAAGGCATGAGAGCTCAAAATGAGCTTATTGATAGAAAATGACCATGGCTGCTGACAACAAACAAATATAGAGATCAAGCTCGAAACAAGAGTTTCATTCGCAGTTGATGAAGAATGATGCAATGTATTTACCAACTAAGACTTACTTGACTTGGCCTGAGTGGAGAATCCTCATTTTTTAGCTTCAAAACACTTGACCTGTGCATGAGGTATGGCGGTGCTCTAGCAGAGAGAAAGTGTAAGGTGAAAAATGGAATGAAGTGAGTGCTTACCCACAAGATTCTTCTTTAGGGTTTCATTTACCCTAACTTTGGCTGATCTCAAAAGCATTTTTTCTTCTCTTTTCAACTTTGCAATGAAGTTAATACCTTCACATTGTACTTGTATGTGTCTAGGAGTGTCATCTTTTGGACTTATGATTTTTGCTTTGATCTTTTGAGTCAAATGTTTTTATTTTGTATTAAACATGAAATGTAAGAATATTTATTTAGGTGATATTATTATAAATCACCTTATTTAAATGTTGAATGTAATACAAAATGAGGAGGCTTGCTTTCAAGTTATGGTGAAGGGAGTTAGTTATTGAATGTAATTATGATTTGCAAGCATATGGGGAGGTTAGAGGGAGTTTGCAAACACAAGGAGAGCATACAGGGAGCATTTAATTGCTTTTTGAGAGGTTGAGAGACATTTGGAGGGAATTTAGGCCTTCTTGACCAAGTTTGGAGATGGTTTTGCATGCTTTATGATGGATTTGGTCAAAATTGACCTTTACAAACATATTGTAGCTCTTTTAGGGAGGTTTTAGTTGCCAAAAAATAAGCTTTTTGGAAGCATATGAGTTCAAAAGCTTCTAGTTCCTTTTTTGATGCAACTACTTGGAGTGGAGAGAGATGCATCTACTTGGACTCATTTTGGAGTTAGTTCTTGATATGTACCTTTTGTACTTGTGAATTTTTTGAAGTCCTTGTACAGTTCCTTGGCATATTTTGTAACTCTTTGGATATGTAATACAAAGGATACCTTGGTTATTTCTGGTGGTGAAATTCTTTCTTTCTTCTTCTTGCAATCTTGTGTATGTTGAATGATTGATCAAGCTCTTTGTGAGATTTTTCTTTCTTCCTTCTAGCTTTGTCTCATAAATTTATATCTTTTTTGTAAATGTAAGTTTATGCAGGTTACTAATTGTGTCTAGGGAATGCATATAATTTTTCAATTGTGAAGTTTACCTTCCCTTTGCTGATTAATGTGTTCTGGCCCTTTAGTGAAATATTTATGTAGAAACATACTGTAACAGGTTGTGCAAAATTTGATTTCTATCAATTTGAGCCAAGTGTTTAAAGCTTTGAGTTTTCATTGTCCATCATAAGTTTGGTGTATCACTTCACTTTTAGTTTTTAGTTTTTTGTTTCATGCATTTCCTTCTCCTTTTTCCTTTACAAAATTAGAAAGTTTTAAGTGATAACCAGCTAGGAAGTTGGCCTTCTCCGAAGGTTTGGTCCTGTTTGAGGTACCCACACCTTGGGATCATTCCCATGTTTCACTGGATTGTTGAATTTCACATTCAACAAGGTGCAAATCCAGTAGACAACAGTTTTGGCACGCCTAGTGGGACAAATAACTAGTTTTCAATCTCTTTTGTTCTATACATTGCTGCTATTTGGTGTGTACAATAGTAGTTTATGCCTTTGGAGGCAAGTTTTCAACACACCTGGCAACTTTGGAAGGATATCTTTTGGTTTAAGTAGTACCATTTTCTGGTATGTTTCAAAATTTATTGAAAGAAAAGCTAATTTTCTAGCTTTCTAGTCTCTTGGATGAAAAAATATGTCTTCATTTCATGGAAATATGTCATATTATCCTTCATTTCATGAAAATGATTCCCATGCATTTTCCTATCAACCATATCATACTAAGGATACTATTAGTTTTACCCAAAATAACCCTATAGCAATAGGTTACTAGTGTGTTCAACATACTTACCACCCACCCACCCCTGCTCAGTTTGCACATCAGTCTGTATATGTCCAACAACAGTCTCAACAAAATCATCATAATTTTAACCAACATGCTTATTCACATGACCAACCTCAGAGGGTTAATAACATGAGTATCAAAGATATAATTTCTAATTTTCAAAGACAGATGTCAAAGATTGGATGACAACAAGAGGTTGACATGCAACAAGTGGAGTTGGTCTATTAGGCATACATTCATGAGTAGGAGATGGAGGTTCAAAGAAGAAAACATGATGAACACCTTGCAAGAGAGATTGCTGCAAGGGAAGAAAACATGAAGGTAATGCTTGCCTAGGTTTAGAAGGTGGAGAAACAACCCGTCACCTTTGCAAATACATTTTATGAAGAGCTAGTTAAGCATGATGAGGATCAGAGGATGGCATGGCAAAGGAGATAACATGAGGAACGTCTTGCAAAGAAGATAGTTGTAGAGGAGGAGCAAGTGAGGCTTTCACTTGCTCAAACCCATAGGTTAGAAGCTCAAGCACCTCTTTCCATTCCTAGTTTCAAACAAGCTCATAACTTGATGGATCTGCCTATAAAGAAAAGTTTGAATATAAAATTCCAAGTTTCAAGCCTACTAAACTTTTTCACATTCCAAATGAGTGTCCAAGAATTGAAATTCCAAGTTTCAAAAGTTTTCATCCTAAGGAAGAGATAATATGTATGTTTAATGAATCTATTGTTGCTCATAAACAGTATTTAGTGAAATCTCTAGATGTAGAATAGAAGGCCTCTGTTTAGGATGCACCTATATATGAGGTCAAACATGAAAAACTAGACTTTCAAATTGAAAAGCAAGAAACAACAAATGATGTTGAGGAGCCTAGTCATTTAGGATACCAAATTTTTAGAACCTAAGAAAAATGAGGATCCCCAAATCATTGCTTATACAGATGATGATATTTCATGTACAAAGGTAGATACTCAGGAATATTAGATTTTGATCATAGAATTTGTAAGTGCAGAACAACATATAGATGCAAAAGAGCAGGATCTTTTCTTCACTCGAGAGTGTTGTCCTGAGAAAAATGATAATCCTCTTATCACTAAAAGTATTGAGCAAAATGATGAAGACTTGTTCTGGGATGACTTGGAGGTTTTTGTTTCAAGCTTGGATAATAAATAGTCTTCTAGTTAAGAGCATCATGTAAATATCAGTACGTCAAGTGAAATAGAGCTTATGCCTCAAAACCTTACTGATTTGCTTGATGAGCTTTTTGGTTTTGTGGAAGAAACAACCATGTTTTATCTTGCATCTCAAGAATCAAATGATTCCAATCAACAGGATGAGATTGAAGAGATAGCTCAAAGGTTTGAACCGTGTTGTCCCAACCAACAGGTGGAGACAAATGAACACAAGGAACTTGGTGAAAAAGAGGCTGATATGTTTTGGTATGATGGGCTACCTTTGTTTGTTGAACAAAGTGAAGAAGATATGCCTGTGATGACACAAGATTTGGAACAACTATAGGATGTTCAACGGCGTGATGAGTTGTTGCTTCATGAAAATCAATATGAGAATGAAGCTTTGGCTCATGAATTATTTTCATTTTGGGATGATCTAAAGTCTATTTTGATACATGAAGAAGCCTCTTTTTTCCCATTTGAACTGACACCTTTCGAACTAGAAGATCAACCACATGATTTGGAACATCAAGAAACTAGCATGGAGAGTTTTGAATTCATTCTTTCTAGAGGATGCCCAATTAGGCATCTAGCCAACATGAAGGTCACCGAAGCACCATTAGTCGTGCTTGCACCCAAGCATGACAATGCAGCAAAAGAGGAACATACCAAGCTTACCTTTTCATTTTAGAATAGTAGTATGCATAATCAGTATGAAGAGGTAAGTGAATATGTTTTCTTTTTCCAAGAAATATTGCAGCAGCTGAGTGAACACTTGTCTTTTTTCCATTTTGTTTGGGCTGCTCACAAATATGTGAAATATTGCAAAGTCATGAGAAAGGGAATTTATTTCACCCAATAGAATAATGGGTTTGTTTGACTAGCTTCTTTGCTAGTTAGGGTAGGTTAGAATAGGGTTGTTTTAGTTTTCAGTTTCCCTAAGTGTTGTTTAACATAGTTAGGTTGTTTTCATTCTGCAGTTTTGGTGTATGAATAAGATCTCAAGGTGTCATACATTGATCTGATGAGCTATAGAAGGTATAGGTTTAAGTTGTGTCAAGTTTCTGAGTGATCCCGTGTGCAATGAATAGCTTAGGCAACTGGTCTTCATGTTTAGTAGGAAAATATATAGTAGATGTTGCCAAAAATGTTACCTAATCTCACTATTAGCTAAATTAGGTTGAGCTCTTTGTTTTAAAATTGAAAGAAAGGTACATTTCTTAATCTTTCCTACATTACACTCAGGTGCATAAGTAGAAATCATAAAGATTACATTAATAGACTACTGCATTATTACAAGTGTATGTAACATAGGAAAGATTTACACAAATCTTTTTTGAAAAAAGTAATCTTTATTGATATTAAAAGTGCATATTGTCTCACACAAGCCGTGAGACTAACTTGTTCAATATAAATGGAGAAAATTATATACACTGATAGATAAGAAAATAGAATGCATATGTAAGGAAAGATGCCAATCATTGCCTGGATGACTGGTTTGGTGTGTGTTGCCTTGCTTCGTCTTCCGACTTGAGCTGTTTTGTGTCCTCCTTAGCTCCATATTGCTCCTAGTCCCTACATCTGAGTGATAAAATGTTGTTAGAGTAATGAAGGTCTCTCACATTACATGTACAAGCACCCATGAACATATAAACAAATCTCCAAATGCATTAAACAAGCATGCAAAACATTGATTCCGAAGAAAACATGGAGCATATCAAACACCTTTGTCATATGCACATATTTTTTCTAACTTGTTTGCTTCATGTGCAGGTTTAGGAAAAGTAATGTAGGTGTTTTGGTTCATTCAATATCAACATGTGGGTTAAAATGTGGCTCCCACAAGGGTTGAGCTCAACATGCTATTATATTGTGCTTTTAAAAGAGGTATAAAAGGTAATTCATCTACTTGTGACAACTTGAAAAAGCACACATCAATTATGGTAGTAAGTGCTTGTCACTGTCATAAGTAATATGTGCTTGTCCAAGGAAGAGCCACAAATTGAAACAGATTATAGAAGGGCAGTGATACATTTAATGTACTTAGATAGTGAGGACTTAGTGTCTTACCATTGAGACAAGTTCTATTACATCATTGTTTCTCTATTGTATTGAAACAAGGAGATGAATTTGAAATTCAATAATGTTGCAAGCAGATATAAACTATACATGGAGTTCATTCCTTGGTGATTATGAAAAGTAAAGCATAGCCTTCAATGTTAAAGCTCTCATGCAACCTGTGTATTATCATTAGTGATAGAAAGCATTTGAAAGTCTCTATTGTTATAAAATGCAAGAGACAACATGATAGAAGAAAGATGAGATCCTATAAAGGCTTGCAATAGATCAAGAATCCACTTATTCAGATGTGAGAAATATTAAATATTTGATCATACATCTTAGAAGCAACACATAAGGAAATCATTTCTAGCATCTACAAGAACAACATTTATGAAGTAGATGGGCAAGTCCAAGTGACTGTTTCAGTCAGAAATTGAAAGAAAAAATTGTGTCAAAAAGAGCTATTAAAAGACATGATGCACATGTGAGCAGTCAATGGAGATATGACAATAAAGAGCAAGTGCAGTCATCATAGTAATTACAGATGCATCCAAGCACAGTTCCATTGTATGACATCGGTCATGTGCATGGTCAAGACCATCATCAAAAGATTGCAGTATTAGAAGTTTGGTGTGGCAGTGAGGGTAGACAAAGCTACAGAAGGTCTGCTAGAGAAAGTAAGAATAGATGTTGTGAGCATTAGTCTTGGTATCATTGGAAAAAGAGAAACAATGGAGCATATAGAGGCTAAAATGAGAGGGAAACATTATAGCCTATCATAAAGAGGATTAGTATTTTAAGCCATCTTTGTAGGGATTTTGTAATCTAGGACACACAAAGAGCAGTGAAGATTAAGTTGAGGGTTCAGTTACTGTCATGGCATGAACATCCATTAAAGCATTACAAAAAATAAAGTTTTCATTAGAGGTTGTAGTTGTGAATTCCCTAGTAAACTTGTATGTAAAAGTGTTAAAGCATGTTCAAGGTATTGAATAATTTTGACAGAATGTCTCAAGGTCTATAATCATGCCTTGAAAATTCATAAAAAAAAGAACACCAAACTGTGTGTCTAAAAAGCAAGGTATTACAAGCTTCTTTAGAAATGGTAGGACAGTCACAGTCATCATGAGCTCTAGAAGACAGTTCTGAGAAGGGGTTTGTATTATAAAGAAAATGCTTTAAAGGAGGCTCGGGTAAAACAGTAAGAAAAAAAGGACTTTAAATAGAGCATGGTGAAACCAAGTGAAATATCGGTTCATGATTATTGAAGAGAAAAACAAGAAATGAAAAACATGGCTTGCTTATAAAATTCAACATTTTCAGATTTCATCATTTCTAGCAAAAGAAAGTATAAAAAATCAAAATAGTTTCAATATTTTTGCATGATGGAGCTCAAATCAGTATATAAGACACAAATAAAAAAGAGAAAAATACATTTCTTTTGCAAATAAAGTCATACCATGCGTAGTTTCCACCATAGAAGGCTCCAGAAAATTGCATGAGACTTGCGGAAATGAAACCCTTGTGCATCCTTTACAGTGCATTGAGTGCACATTTGCAAATTAAAGCCCTCAAATTATTGCAATAAAGAGTGTAACCATGGCTGTAGGAATACAGAGAAGTTTCTTTATTTATAGACAAAATTAATAATGTAAAAGGCATGAGAGCTCAAAATGAGCTTATTGACATAAAATGACCATGGTGGCTAACAACAAACAAATACAAAGATCAAGCTCAAAACAAGAGTTTCAATCGCAGTTGATGAAGAATGGTGCAATTTCTTTACCAACTAAGACTTACTTGACTTGGCCTGAGTGGAGAATCCTCATTTTTTAGCTTTAGAACTCTTGACATGTGCATGAGGTATGGCAACGCTCCAGCAAAGAGGAAGTGTAAAGTGAAAAATGGAATGAAGTGAGCGCTTAGCCACATGATTCTTCTTTAGGGTTTCATTTACCCTAACTTTGGCTAATCTCAAAAGCATTTTTTCTTCTCTTTTTAACTTTGCAATGAAGTTAATACATTCACATTGTACTCGTATGTGTCTAGGAGTGTCATCTTTTGGACTTATGATTTTTGCTTTGATCTTTTGAGTCAAATGTTTTTATTTTGTATTAAACATGAAATGTAAGAACGTTTATTTAGGTGATATTATTATAAATCACCTTATTTAAATGTTGAATGTAATACAAAAAGAGGGAGTTTGCAAACACAAGGAGAGCATATAGGGAACATTTAATTGCTTTTTGAGAGGTTGATAGACATTTGGATAGAATTTAGGCCTTCTTGACCAAGTTTGGAGATGGTTTTGCATGCTTTATGATGGATTTGGTCAAAATTGACCTTTACAAACATATTATAGCTCTTTTAGGGAGGTTTTAGTTGCCAAAAAATAGGGTTTTTGGAGGCATATGAGCTCAGAAGTTCTAGTTCCTTTTTTGATGCAACTACTTGGGGTGGAGAAATATATTCTCATTTTGGAGTTAGTTCTTGATATGCACCTTTTGTACTTGTGACTTTTTTGAAGTCCTTATACAGTTCCTTGGCATATTTTGTAACTCTTTGGATATGGAATATAGAGGATACCTTGGTTATTTCTAGTGGTGAAGTTCTTTCCTTCTTGTTCTTGCAGTCTTGTGTATGTTAAATGATTGATCAAGCTCTTTGTGAGATTTTTCTATTTTCCTTCTAGCTTTGTCTCATAAATTTATACCTTTTCTGCAAATGTATGTTTATGCAGGTTACTAATTATGTCTAGGGAATGCATATAATTTTTCAATTGTGAAGTTTACCTTCCCTTTGCTGATTAATGTGTTCTGGACCTTTAGTGAAATATTTATGCAGGAACATACTGTAATAGGTTGTGCAAAATTTGATTTCTATTAGTTTGAGCCAAGTGTTTAAAGATCTGAGTTTTCATTGTCCATCATAAGTTTGGTGTATCACTTCTCTTTTAATTTTTAGTTTTTCGTTTCATGCATTTTATTCTCCCTTTTTCTTTACAAAATCAGAAAGTTGTAAGTGATAACCAGCTAGGAAGCTGGCCTTCTCTGGAGGTTTGGTCCCATTTGAGGTACCCACATCTTGGGATCATTCCCATGTTTCACTAGATTGTTGAATTTCACATTCAACAGGGTGCAAACCCAGTAGACAACAATAATCGTATATAATATACTTCATACCTCATCATTATTTTGATAGGTCTTAATATCAAGCAAGCTCATATTCTTGCATACCCTCTTGTAGAAGGTTTTCATTATTTTTGTAGGTGGTCTTGGGTATTCAGGTCTTACATGGTATCAGAGCATTCTATACCATCTCTGACATGGTATTAGATCATTCTATACCATCTCTTACATGGTATTAGAGCCAAGCCTTGCAAAACCCTTTTCATATATAAGGGTTGAGCTATTGCTAGTAAGAGATCTAAGTTATTTTTAGTAAGATTGAGTATGCTCTTCCCTTGCACCATATGGTGAACTTGGAAATCAAAAAAACTTTTAAAAATACTAGATTTGGAGGGTTTCTCTATGTGGGTTTTCATGGAATGCCACTTTTGGCTCATTTTGGAGGAAATCTGAGCTTAGATTTGAGTTCAAGGTGGCTAATAAATTTAAGATTGACTTTTGTTTCATCTAAATCTGATATTTTTTTCCAGAGTTATGAGGGTTTGAAGAATTACAAGATCTAGAGGTAGCGAAGCTTCTGGTGCACTTTCAGCCCAAATCAACCTCACCATCGTCTTCAAAAGGCCTGGGAGACAAAATTTGATATAAAATGTTGGATATTGCTGATATGTGGTTGTCATTGATGTCAACAATATTTCCATTAATGTCTTTAAGGCTGTATATGTCGAGGATATTGAGAAAATTGTAATAAAATAAGTTGCAGGTTGTTGGTGATGTAGTGAAGTTCAGTATGGTGGATAGCTTAGTATATTGAATGATAAGAGGTTGTGGATTAAAGGGTTTGTTGAAAATTATATCTAGTTTATCCACATGAAGTTTTATAGGTTTGAATTAAGATTTGATCAAGTTATGAGTATCTATGTTCTGACAATTGTTCTATTGCTTTAGTTGGTGTTGCTAAAAGAAGATGATGTGATTCTAGTAATTTGAGTTGTTGCAGATGCTTCTGTGGTGAATCATGATGCTTGTGGATGTTTCTAGATGATGCTCTATCTATGTTGTTGGTTTGCATTGATCATTGTGCTCGCGATTGGTGATTTTCTTCTGTGAGTTCATGTTTTTCATGATCATGGCCGACAGGGTGATTGTAGCGTGTTGCAAATCTTTGAGGCATAATTGTTTAAAGTGTTTTGTAGTTGAGAATGTTGTTTTGGGTCCTTACTATGTTTTGGTTGACATTATTTGGTCCACATTGATAAATTGTTTGTTGATTTGGGCCGACAGTTTGTACACATTTCATATTTTTTTGGGTTGACATGTAGTTGATGTTATCCTTAGTCGCGGATATATATGATCAATTGTTTATACCATTTGATGGTATGATGTGTGATGTATGTTGTGTGCTGTGTGTGAACAATGTTCTAATCTTTCAAAGGTAGAAGTAAAGTTTGAAGAAGAGTGAGCAGATGAAAGTGTTTATGTGCTTAACCGAAACTGTAATCAGGCATTATAATATGCTATTTTCTTAGTTCAAATTCTTTTGGATGTAATCTGAATGTGACTGCAAGACAGTGAGTCTTCTTTTGGGAAGTAAGCCTTTTGTATTTGAACAGTGTGCTCTAGGTAGTGTTCCAGAATGTATGTGCATTCCCCATTTGTAATACTTTTAACAGGGTATAATCTTGTGGATTAACCTACACCGTGGTTTTTCCCCTAACATGGTTTCCACGTAAAAATCTTGGTGTTATGTGTGTTTTTGATGTGGTGATGGTTTATGTTTTCATGTTTATTTATTAGATCTGAGAATAAGTTTAATATGTATAATTTTTGTGACAACTGATTCACCCCCCTCTCAGTTGTCTGCCCTTGTGTTGCCAACAATTGGTATCACAGTCTAGTTCCTCAGAATAAGTTTAATAGCTTGGGGAAGATTCAGGAAGGTGATTGAATGGATTTTGAAAATCTTCATCAACAACTTTTGGTGGCACTAGATGATCTTGATTAGTCCAAATCTGAAGTCTGAGAATTGCAAGCAAGCCTCATGAATGCTGAGAAATTCATTCAATCATTAAAATATCAAATCAATAAGTCTAGGGAAAAGAGAAAGGATCTCTGTGATCAACTCAAGCAGAAAGAGAGTAAAAGCATGGAAGATGATCACCTAAGTTAAGCCTTGAAGGAAAAGATAGAAGAATGTGAAAAGCTCACCAGAGATAATGTTGTCCTAAAGCATGAGATGGAATTTATTATGATGAGGATGACCAAGGAGATTGAAGAGAATAAGAAGAATGAAGAGAATCTTACTCAATCCTTGAAAGAAAGATCTGATGAATGCAACAAAATTAATGGTGGATTCAATTAGCTAGAGATTGAATTGCAACAATCCATAAACAATGAAGAAGAGCTTGGAAGATAGATTGTTATTCTCAGGGATGAACTTGCTATTGAAAATGAATACAAGGAGAAGTTCAAGATTAGCTCAGCTAAGCTTGATGAACTTATTCAAAGTCAAAAGATTGGAAGTGACAAGCAAGGTCTTGGATATGAGAAAGGAGAAAGCTTTGGATCTGGTCAAAGAAAATTTAGGCCAAGAAATCAGACGAGCAAAGCTAGAAGGTATCTGGTAAGACAACCCAATGCTCAAAAGTTCAATGGATACTGTTTTGTTTGCAATAAATTTGGTCATATGGCTGCTCAATGTAGAAGTAGAATGAATCCAAGTGGTTCATCATTCTTCAGTTAGTGTTTCAATTGCAATAAGTATGGTCTCAATTGGATGCAAAAATATGACAAACAATTTTTTAATAGAAATGTCAGATGTTATGCTTGCAATAGATTTGGCCATATTGCTAACCAGTGCAGATCAAGAGAAAATCAATGGAATAACTGGTTTGGACAAAGAAATTTCATGTGCTATAATTGTAACAAATCCAATCACATTGCAAGATTCTGTAGAAGCAGGAAGGGTCCAGTAAACAAAGGGAAAAATATGCAAAAGGATGATAAGGGAAAAGGAAAAGTTACTTCGGATGAGATCAGGAATCAAATGAAGAAGACATGGGTGAAGAAGAGTGTTTCTGATGTAGGAAATGAATATGCACCAAAATTTGGTGCTGGAAATTCCTCTGAGAATTAGCTTAAGGCCTCTGGCCTAGGGGGAGCTCTCAAGAAAATATTTAACCCCCTACCGATAGTTGGTACTGGAATGTGGAAAATTGCAACGATTGCATTAATGATCTATAGATGTTTTGGGAAAACTTATGGAGGAAATTTATGCAAAATTGAAGGTCTGCAGAAGAATTTTCTTTCATAGACTATGAAAGCAGGGTATTCAGAAGACCTAGGGAAAAAGCATTTATTGTGATAAAAAGTTAGATGTGTGAATAATAAAAGGGAGATATGGTTTTCCAGTTGAAGAAAGCATTGTATGGACTTAAGCAAGCTCCAAGAGCATGGTATGCCAGATTGGACAAGTATTTGTTGAAGCTTGGATTTAATAAAGGTACTACTGATAGTAATTTATATTTCAAGATTGATCATGATAAAGATTTGATTGTTGAAGTATTTGTTGATGATATCATTTTTAGAGGAGATGATAGTTTGTGAATGAAGTTTGCTGATGAGATGCAGAGTGAGTTTGAGATGTCTATGATTGGAGAAATGAAATTATTTTTGGGATTGCAAATTACTCAGCTAGATAGAGGGATCTTTATATCTCAGTCCAAGTATGTGAAAGAATTGCTAAAGAAGTTTGGTATGGAAGATTCAAAGCTAGTTGGTGCACTTATGGTGACAGGATGTAAGTTGACATGATGATTCTCCTAAAACATATTAGACTAGATACAAATCCATGATTGGTGGATTGCTCTATTTGACTCAAACTAGACTTGATATCATGAATGTCGTATGCATTGTTGCAAGATTTCAAGCTAATCCTAAGGAATCTCATGTGACAATTGTGGAGAGGATTTTCAGGTACTTGAAGGGGACAATTGATTTTTCCCTATGATATCCTAAAGAAGATGACCTTACTTTGAGTGCTTTTATTGATGCTGATTGGGCAAGAGATGTGAATGATAGAAAGAGTACTAGTGGTGGTGCATTTTTCTTGGGAAAGAAGTTGATTTCATGATTAAGTAAGAAGTAGAATGCCATTTGTTTATCTACTGTAGAGGCAGAATACATTGTTGTTGGTAACAATTGTACTCAAGTATTGTGGATGAAGCAGATGTTGAAAGATATCAGATTTGTGTATGATGAACCTATTGCTATATTCTATGATAATTCAAGTGCAATTAACATTTCTAAGAATCTGGTGTTGCATTAAAAAAAACCAAGCATATATTTATCAAGTTTCACTTTTTGATAGGCTAGATTGGAGTATGTACCCACTAAGGAATAGATTGTAGATATCTTTACCAAACCATTTCCTAAGGATACTTTTGAGTATCTCAGGGGGAAGCTAGGGGTGATTACCCCTCCTAATCAGAATTAAGATGCATTGACTTGCATCAGTTTGTACATTTCATAGTCATATCTTGTGATCCAGATTGATGTTGTGGTGGCTGCTACTCAAGGGGAGTAGTCAGATGTTAGAAATGCGGTTCAAAGATTGTGTGAAGAAAGATAATGTGTACCTTTTTCATTGATGTCAAAGAGGGAGAAGATTCATGTGAAAAAATGTGAAAGAGTTAAGGAGAAAAGAGTCAAAATCTAAGGGGGAGAAAGTTCTAAGAGAAAGTATCGTTGATGGTGTTTTTCACATCATGTGTTGCCATCAATGCCAAAGGGGGAGATTGTTGGATATTGCTGATATGTGGTTGTCATTGATGTCAACACTATTGCCATTAATGTCTTTAAGGCTGTATATGTCAAGGATATTGAGAAAATTGTAATAAAATAAGTTGTAGGTTGTCGATGATGCAGTGAAGTTCAGTATGGTGGCTAGCTTAGTATATTGATGATAAGAGGTTGCAGATTAAAGGGTTTGTTGACAAGTATATCTAGTTTATCCACATGAAGTTTTAGAAGTTCACATGAAGATTTGATTGAGTTATGAGTATCTATGTTCTGGCAGTTGTTCTGTTGAATTAGTTGGTGTTCCCAAAAAAAGATGATGTGATTTTAGTAATTTGAGTTGTTGTAGATGCTTTTTTTGTGATTCATGATGCTTGTGGATGTTTCTAGATCATTATCTATCTGTTTTGTTGGTCCACATTGATCGTTGTGCTCGTGATTGGTGATTTTCTTTTGTGAGTTCATGTTTTTCATGATCATGGCTGATAGGGTGATTGTAGCGTGTTGTAGATCTTCGAGGCATAATTGTTTAAGGTATTTTGTATTTAAGGATGTTGTTTTGGGTCCTTACTATGTTTTGGCCAACATTATTTGGTTTGCATTGATAAATTGTTTATTGATTTGGGCTAACAGTTTGTATACATTTCATATTTTGTTGGGCCGACATGTAGTTGATGTTATCCTTAGTCATGTATATATATGATCGATTGTTTATACCATTTGATGGTATGGTGTGTGATGTATGCTGTGTGCTATGTGTAAACAATGTTCTAATCTTTCGAAGACATAAGTAAAGTGTGAAGAAGTGTGAGCAGATGAAAGTGTTTATGTGCTTAACTAGAACTATAATTAGGCATTAGAAGATGCTATTTTCTCAATTCAAAATCTTTCGGATGTAATCTGAATGTGGCTGTAAGACAGTGAGTCTTCTTTTGGGAAGTAAGCCTTTTGTATTTGAGCAGTGTGCCTGAATGCATATGCATTCCCCATTTGCAATACTTTTAATAAGGTATAATCTTGTGGATTAACCTCCACTATGGTTTTTCCCCTAACAGGGTTTCCATGTAAAAATATTGGTGTTATGTGTGTTTTTGATGTGGTGATAGTTTATGCTTTCATGTTTATTTATTAGATCTAAGAATAAGTTTAATAAGTATAATTTTTGTGACAACTAATTCACCCCCCCTTAGTTGTCTGCCCTTGTGTTTCCAACATAAAATACACCTATATTTGGTGTCAGCTATTTCTAAGGAATTTTTTTTACCTAGGTAGGCTGTACAACTCATCTGGGTATAGGGTACAAATATTTTGCAAAAATATTTAAAAAATAATTTATGCATTAGTTTATATTTATTTGTAGGCTTAAATTTTTTATTTTTTAGGATATCTTAAAGTTTTTTGGTGGATATATATTTGTTGGGGTTTAATTTTTTTTTTGTGAAACTTTTTATTTTACAACAGGGGCTATACTGCACCCTCTGTCGATCTATCAGTCAATAGGCCACATGTGTAGAGTTGTCAACATGTTGAGTCCCCACCTTACTACAAATCAAACTCTATCAAGAACCTTTAATATTTTGGTTTGGCATATTATATTTATTTGGGGTTTATTTAAATTCTTACAAGAAAAAAACATATTTATTTCAGCTTTTTAAAGGTTGTGGTTGCTGGCATTTAATAAATGTTTGCAAAGGCATTTATTCCCTTGTGCACATACTGCATACTGATTGCCTACAAATTTTCCTACCGACCATTCACTACAGGTCAATATACTACTGCATTGAATGCCTTATTTCTAGTGCATTCATTGGTGTTAGCATTTATTCTTTTTCCAGCCCAAACATTTCTTCTCACTTGCCACTCAATTTTCCTTGCCCTCACCAAAGGTTCTTTGCTTATGGTTTGCTAGCAGAGGTGATTGCTATTGGGTGGTGCATAGAGATTGTGCCACCCCCTCACCACTGTCCCACCGCCCTCTTGGTGACGATCCATGTTTTGCACCCTCTGCACCCGAGGTCACATGGGGAACCAACCACTAGCCCCCAAGGGCCCAAATTTTTCCCCCATTTAGCCTGCAAGTGCCCAAATTTAGCTCTTCTTTTCTTCAGAGCATAACTTTTCACTTAGGTATCAAAATTCTACAAATGAGATATTGATGAAAAGATGGTTTCAAATGAGATATCGATGAAAAGCTGGTTCTAAATGAGATATCAATGGAAAGCTGGTTCCAAATGAGATATCGACAAAAAACCGGTTCCATGTACTTTGCAGTGGTGTACGTCTTTTTTCCATATTTTGCTATAGGTACATTTTATTGGAAACTAAAGTTAAATCTCCCATTTAGACCTCTAAGCTCATAACTTTTTCCTAGATCTACGTTTTTCATGATTTTTGTAGCATCATAAAGGTATTAAGGAGATCTATCATTATGCACATGCACTTTTTCTAGATTCAACCCCAAGTATTATTTATTCAATATTTTGCATACTAATTACTTGGACATCTTGACTCCTAGAGAGGTTTTGTCAATTTGGGAAGGCTTCATTTGCAGTATATATCATATTTGGGGGTTTCTAATTGTTGTTGAAGGTTAATGTCTTTGTAATTTTGGCAATTTATCATAGTTCATTATGGGTTTTTCATTTCATCTTTCTCTAATTATGTTGAAAAGGGGAAACTATAAACAATGGAGAGATGGCATCATAAAACATCTATGATGGCTTCATTTGTTGCCACATTTGTATAATCTTGTTCCCCCTCCAAGTACAACTAGTAAAAAAATTTCTTGGAATTACAAAAGGGATCATGTCTTAAGAGTTATTTCTATGCATATTAATGATGACTTTTAATGCTATTGATCATTTTGAGTGTCCTTGAATACTCTTTGGACTAAAATTTGGGAGATATATGGAGATCCTAATACTCAGCCATTCCCAGATGATCTCATTTTAGATTGTCTTGTGCCTCTTCATCTTTTAGATAGGATACCCTATGACTATGCTACTAGGTGAGAGTTTGAGGATTTAGAATACTTTGAATCTTTAGATGAGGATGACGAGGTTTCTTCAAATGCTCCTTCTTCTCCTTTAGAGATAGTTGTTGTACCTTCACCTTTAGTTATTCCTTGTACATAGTCATTGTTTGAGGCTCCCATCATTCTTGTTCAATAGGACCATTCATTTTCTGTTGGTGATTCATTAAGAACTTCCAGTGAATCATTACAATAGGTATCTCATTATCTTTTTGATTGGGATTCCTATTTATCAAAAATTGCATCCTTGTTTGTGGAATCTCACATTTTAGATTTGGAGGGCACATTTGAGGGGTTATCTCTCCTCTTTGATGACAATCATTGCACAACTAGTGTCAAACCATCTTTATCTTTGGATCTTGTTCAACATCAGTTTTCGTAGAGTCCTGGTTTGACACCTTCTTCTTTGAGTGGGCATGTACCTGATTTGACTGTGGCGTCTTCATCTTTCATGGACAAGGAGACACATGAGTAGTTTTTAGAGGCATCATCATACATATTTATGCTTCTTTATTTCAATTCCTATCCAAAATGGGAAGAATTTTTGCATTTGTACTTGGTTTTGTTTCTTCTAAAAGGGAGAAAAATTATTTTTTGACATTGGATCATGTTTTGTCTTCAGGCACTTACCATTTTTCAAAGAGATTACATATTGTGGGGGGGGGGGGCTACATAGTCTCTCTCTTTCCCTCTTATGGGGGGGCTATTCATTGTAATGTATCTATATGATGGATGGTGTACTTGGGGGGTATCATGGAGTCCTCCATCATTCATCACTTGATTGTTTATTTTCTCTCTTTTGGGGAGGGGTTTTTTCCCATTGGGTTTTCTCCCTTTCTCCGTTTATGAGAAATTTCATTTGTATTTGTACATGGGTACCTAAAATGGCCTTGTAGTCGAGACCCATTTTTGCATCCATTGCATACAAATCTTCTCCCTGAGTTGCACTTAAGGGGGGGTGTTGGTGTGAATATATGTCTTGTACCTAGTAATTTATCTTGCTAGGGACTTAGGGGACTTATTCACATGTTAAGTTTACTTAGGATATAAGATTCCTTTTGGAACTCTTAGTTCGATTTTCTAGAACTTGTATAACTGAAAATATGTTATACTTCTGTGAATCCTTGCATGCAAGGATACTCAATAATGAGTCCTTGCAAATCAATTCACAGCTCTCTATCCGAGAAGAGCAGGGATTGATATTGTGGCCCTCAGATTAACCCTGTTACCCCTGCAAATACAATCTCGGAACGAGAGATTCAAAGAGGAGAAGCAAGAATGCCAATCTCCATGAATCCTGTTCTTGCAATGCAACAATGAAAACTAATCTAAATGGCTGTAAAATGTAATAAACCAAACTAATTTATTGAAATGAAACTTAATCTACATGCAATGCCATAAATGAATTATTTTGCAAATTAATCTACTATGAAGATTAAGCTAAAATGTAATATTAAACTATATGCTCTAAAAATAAGATGCTTATATAATCAAACTAATGTAATCTCAAATGATAAAATTCAAATTTGTAGCATAAGTCTGATGTAAAAATTCGTGATTCTTTGAAATGAGAATGAGAGGGCTCATTTTATAGGCAAAAGTAGAATTGAAGGCAAATTCAGAAGCAATGTGGGATAAATAGAAAAATAGAAACAAATCTTGATTGGAATTCTTTTTTTAGTTTATTTCCCTTTTAACTGATTTGTTTCCCTTTTTTTCATCACAGGATATTCTTGAGAGGATATTTCATTTATTTTATTTAATTTAAGATGATAATATCTCTTTTAATAAAATAAAATAAGATTATGTAATTTAGAAATGAATATTAATAAAATAAAATAAAATTATTTAATTAAAAATAGATTTAATTAAATAGCATCATTTTATTTAAGTAATATTAACTTCAATTAAATAACATTATTTTATTTATTAAAAGGGATTTATTTCTTTTGATTAAATAAAATTAATGAAGCATTCAAACCTTAGGGAAAATTGAAACATTTGAAATAGCTATGAATTGACTAAGAAATTTGATTTGAAAATGTGACAATCATTGATTCAAAAAGTTGATGTTGACAAATTAAATAAATGGGGCCCAAAGTCTAGGTGACCATTTTAGGTTGCATACATTTGCCCCTCTTTGACTAATGTGAGGTTGACTCGGATCACATGCAGTCAAAGAATGAAGTTGCAATGTGAGATCGATTTGGGATCACAAAACAACTCAGATGTGAGGTCGACTCGGGATCACATGCAGTCAAAGAATGAAGTTGCAATGTGAGATCGATTTGGGATCACAAAACAACTCAGATGTGAGGTTGACTCGGGATCACATCTAGACAAACATAAACAAAAGGCCTTTGAACATGAGGTCGATTCGGGATCACATCCAAAGTGAGAGATAAGAATCTCAAGCAATGTTGCCCCAAGAGAAGCAATTGATAAATTGATAAAGTTGAATCAAGGATTGAAGTTTGATAGGTACTTCCCCCTCGTGATCGAAATCGAAATGAGATAGAGGAGAAATAATAAATTGAAAATTTTGATCAAATCAAACAAAAGATAAGGTTCTTGATGTAAGATGAAAAATATAAGAATCAACCCGTGTAGATCGCAAGAAAATTATGCCCTAAGGTTGAATTAGAAGAAAAGAAGTGGGGTGAAATCGAATGGAAGATAGAAGTTTGGAAGAAATGGAAAGAAATGGAGAGAAGGAAGAGAATCTGCCTCAATAAAGAGGATGCATCAAAATCAATCAACTGTTTAAGATAGGGAATTTCGATTGAGATCACGAAAGAAGATAAGGAAATGAAGAACGTGATCACAGTTGATGAAAAATCCACAAGAAAGATGAAGGAAACCCTCTCAAACCCATAATACAGCCTAAAAGTGCAAATTAACATGAAGTCTAAATAATGCAAGCTACATGAAAATGCAAAGGTGTACTTGCAATAGGGTAACATAGGTTTTTTGTGTGTTCATCATTCATTAGAGAATGTAAGAGAACTTATTTTCATCATTGGGCCATTATTACCGGACATCGGACAATCACACAATCATCACTAGTCACAAACACAACTATGAAGATATGAATGTGATTTATATCAGCTTGGAATGTGGAAGGATTCTAACATGAGCATCAAAGACATGAAGGTCAAGATGAATACAATGTTAGCTTACCCAATTTAATGTAGCAAAACCATGCTCGCATCAAGACATAAACGCCAGGATTACCATGAGAATGGTTGTGCAAAAACATTCAAGGATGATGCCATAAATCTCTTAAGTGTGTCAAGGAGACAACAAGAGATACTGAAGAGGTTCAAGACAACACCCACAAGCAGAAAAAAAATAAAAACATGCCACATGCCCCAAGTCCTCTAGCTATGCATCACGGAGAGACTTATTAGACAAGGACACTCAACGAAAATCAATATCAGTCAGCACACAAAGAAAAGATCATGGCATATCTCAAGCATTAAGTGTTGCAATTAAAAAATTTTAAGTGTGTAAACTAATACTGAGTTCCGAGGATAAGGATCGAATGCTTGCAAGTAGGTAAGATCACATGACCAAACTGGATAAGACCAAACTGATAAGTGTTGAAAAACACACGATGTCAGGGAGTTGTGTTGAAAAACACAGTTGGGTTAGTGTTGAAAAACACCGTTTGCGAGGTGTCCTAAAGACAAGCATATCCAAGAGACCAAAGCTAACACAGTGATGCCCCTAGACAAAGACAAAGACCAATTCCAAACCAAGGCAATAAGGACAAGGCATGATGGAGAAATGCTAAGTGTCGAGGATGCATGCTAAGAAATAGGGATGCAAAGGCCTAAAGTAGTGCCTGTTTCCAGGTTTTCACCACTTGGAAGAATTTTTTTTTAGACTTTTTATATATATATATATATTTTTGTATTTTTTTGCTACCAAGGCACCTGTTTCCAGGTTTTCACCAAGGCATTTTTTTCTTTTTCTTTTTTGTTGAATTTTTTTGTATTTTTCATTTTTTTTTGTATTTTTTCAGCATCATATTTGAATTTTTTTGGATTTTTTGACAATATATCAATTTTTTTTTTTGTAATTTTTTTCAGTACCATATATCAATTTTTTTGGAACTTTTTCTAGGGTCATAATTATATACAAAGGATGCCCCTGCATTGCATCAGCATCATGATAAAACTTCTTCGTGCAAACATTGATAGGCTCAGTGGAGCCGCTTCCCTCTTCAAGAGATAGTAGATAGCACCGCGCTTCCACTACCTGTCCCAACTGCGTCCCAACTCCCATTCCACTTCTAGGATTCTCTCACATGACAAGATCTCCTACTTGGAATTCTCTAGGGCGAACCTTTTTGTTGAAGGCTTTGGACATCCGCTTTTGATAGACCCTCATATGGTCAAATGATGCTTTACGCTTCTCATCAAGAAGTTCCAATTCTTGCAGTCTCATGGCGCGATAGTCTTCCTTTGTAACTAGACCTTTGAGAGAGACACGAAGTGATGGAATCTCAACCTCTAAAGGTAACACTGCTTCAGCGCCGTATGTGAGGGAAAAAGGAGTAGCCCCGCTTGAGTAATTAATACTGCTCTATAGACACCCACAAAAATCTCTACCATTCTTATGAACTGTTCTATGCAAAATCTTGAGAATGGTTTTGTTTGAAGCCTCTGCCTGACCATTTCCTTGTGGGAAGTAAATGGAGGACCAATGTTGCTTTATCTTGAATCTTTGGTAGAGTTCTTTAAGGTCCTTTTTTTTGAACTGACCTCCATTGTCAGTGATGATCGCAGATGGCACTCCATATCGACAGATGATATGGTTTAAAATAAATAAAGACACTGTCTTGCCTGAGGCAATAGAAAGTGGAATAGCCTCTACCCATTTTGTGAAGTAGTCAGTAGCAGTGATAACGAACTTATGCCCACCTGATGAGTTGGGATGAATCTGCCCAACAAGATCAAAGGCCCATCGCTGAAATGGCCAGTGAGATATAGAAGGAATTAGCTCCCTACCTGGAGCATGTATCAGGTGTCCATGTTTCTAACATTTTTCACAAGACTTAGCAAATGCTACTACATCTATCTGCATTGTAGGCCAATAGTACCCTACCCTAAGCAAGCTTCTAGCCATGGAAAGACCATTAGAATGTCCTCCACATATGCCCTTGTGGATGTCAACTAGTGCTTGATCGGATTCCTCCTTTTCTAAGCACCTAAGAAGTGTTCCATCTAGACCCCTCCTATACAAATCACCAGAGATGAGGGAATGGCGAGAGGCGTTGCAGATAAGGTTTCTTCTTTCAGATCGGTTAAATGTATCGGGGATGATGCCATCACGAAGATATGAGTAAATAGCACCATAGCGGGAGGATTCATGATTGACAAGGGTACAAATGATATGGCTTTCAGGTGAGTCAAATATGGGATATCATAGCTCTTCCACCAAGAATTCATATCTGGACTCATGTTCCTCTAACTGAAGAAGTGAAGCAAGGGTGGCCATAGCATCAGCTGCTTTGTTCTCAGCCCTAGGGATTTGTTGAAAGGTGACAAAAGTAAAATACCGTCTAATGAATCAACCATTTTTTTGTAAGGTACCAACTTGTCATCTTTTGTTTGGTATTGTTCATTGACTTGGTTGATGATCAGCTGAGAATCCCCATAGATATGTAGTTCTGTGATATTCCACTCTATGGCCATTTTTAGTCCATTTGTCAAAGCCTCATACTCAGCTATGTTGTTTGTGCATGGAAAGAGTAACTTATAAGATTTAGGAATAGTATACCCATGAGGAGAAACAAACAACACACCTGCTCCAGAACCATTTTGCATGCAGGAACCATCAAAGAATAGTTTCCAGGATCTTTCAGTCATGTACATAAGATGCTCATCTGGAAAGTTGACTTGAATGAGCATATTATCTTGAATAGGGAAATTAGCCAGTTGTTCTGCAATAGCTTGGCCTTTGATTGCTTTGCGCTCAATATACTCTATGTCAAATTTAGAAAGAATCATCATCCATTTAGCAAGTCTACCCATGAGAGTAGCTTTACCGAGCAAGTATTTGAGAGGATCAATTTTTGCTATGAGGTGTATGGTGTGCACGAGCATATAGTGTCACAATTTTTGAGAAGCAAACACTACTGCGAGGCAAGATTTTTCAATACTAGTATAATTAACCTCATAAGAAACAAGAGTGCGACTAATATAATATATGGCCCTTTCTTTCCCTTGTTCATCTAATTAAGCCAACAATGCCCCCAGTGAAGATTCAGTAGCTGAGACATAAAATGAGAGGTTTTCCTGAAATGGGAGGCATTAAAATGGGAGGATTTTCCAAGTATTCTTTAATTTGATCCATGCTCTTTTGGAGGAACTCAGTATAGGCTTTCTTTTCTTCAGGTGATAAAGATTTAGCCAAGTGTACAATTTTTGGAACTTCCTCTGCACCCAAATTAACAGCTTCTGTAGGTTCAATCAATACTGATGATCTGTCCTGGAAATAGCTTGGGAGACTATCAAGTACCTCATCCGTAGGTGCCTCTGGGAGGTTTTCACCTTTGGATACATCTTTTATTTTTACTTTTTTTGGTTCTGACACCGCCACATAGTGGTTTTCGCCATCAGAACTCTTATTCTTTTTTTCTTTTCTTTTTATCTTGTGACTAAGGTACTTGATGTTAGGTTCTATCATACTGGTAGCCGGTTCACTGGTGGAAGAGACTACAGGTTCAATGGCATTTAGATAGCAGGTGATCTCATAGTCATTGTGAAATGTCAAGAGTTGAGGCTCTTGGTACCATTGAGACCAATCAATAAGGTTGGGGTGAACAAGGGGTAGGTTGATGACCAGTTCAAGATTAAGGATATAGGTGGTGTCATCTCTGGTGACTGTAGAATTGAAATCTGTCAAGTTTCCCTCTAAAGTGTCTAAATCAAAATTTATCCTAGCAAGCGAAGAATCGTCTACTAATGTGACATGTGGGTTCCAATCTTCTAATCTAACACATGACTCGTCAGTTACATCAGGTTGAGAACTATAAGCATGGACAACATACATATCCAAGTCAACTGTTGCATCTGAGAGTGAATCCCATTCAAACTCATGAGAGTCTATTTCTGAATTATTGTTGGAGCCTCGTGATGTAGAAGCCTCAAGATTTGGAAGAGGCTCCTCTCTTCTAGCAATTTGCTCAATCATAAAATTATCTGAATTATCACCATCCGTTGTAGTTGGGATGGAGACACTATCCATAGTAAATCTTGCATTCATATGGTCACTATCTATTGCAAATGAGATAGGAGGACTATCAATTATTATATCTCTTGAATCTTCCCAAAGGAGATTTGTTGAAGGTACCCAATCATCTGTTATGTCTTGTTGATTGGTCAAATCTGGTACATATTCTGTGTCATCTTTACTATCCCGCCTATCAGAAATGGGGAC
>VDFB02325660.1:46390-85991 GCA_007258455.2 Sequoia sempervirens
AGAGTCATAACCATGTGGGTCCTTACTCCTTATCATATTAACACTTGGCTCCACAACTTCAAGCATGTTTATCACATTTTCTGCCGCTGTATAGGTGTAGTTGATTGCAGCTTTGCCATTCTGTGATTTAGAGGTTTCCCCCTTGTCATAATTAGGAAAAGGTTCCTTAAAAGCCTTATGATCAGCATTGGTATTTAGCCCATCAACTTGAAGCTTTCCACTTTTTATAAAATCTTGGACGATCTGTTTTAATTTCTAACAGTTTTCAACAGTATGGCCGAGGCCATTATGAAATTTACAGAATGCCTTGTCATCCCACCAATGTGGCTTAGGATCTGGAATGTGAAATTTTGCAGGATCCTGAGGATGTGCCAAGTTGTTAGCAATGAGAGTTTTGAGAATATCCTCATATGAGTCACCCAATTTGTAAATTGCCGCTTCTGGTTTTTGGGCCTCTCCTGATATCTTGGTTTACTTTCTTGTTGTGGAGGTGCATTAAGCTTCATTGCTTGCACAACCTTAGTCAAATTAAGAACACTTTGATCTCTTGATTGGGAAGAATCCACAACTCCATCATTGACAACTCGTTTGTTTTTGTTCCAATTGTTGTTCTTCCCTTTATCTTTATTGTTGTGTTGACCTTTGTTGGTATTATTGTTATGTCTGGTCAAAATGCCTTGTTCTTTTAGAACATCCTCAATGCGGCATGCAGTTTCAATCATGGTATCAAAGGAAGTGAAGACTATCTTTTTGATCTCATGTCTCATTTCAGGCACCAAATTACTAACAAGTATGTCAATCTTTTCATCCTCATGGATCATCCTAGGATACGAGAGCATTGTCTCCTCCACCTTTGCAAGAAGGTAACAAAGGGTTCCCCCTGATTTTGTTTCAAGTTGCATAGGTCCAACATAGTAACAGATCTTGACAGATTATATGCGAAGTGTTGAATGAATCTATGAACAAGTTCTCTAAAAGTCTTGACAGGAGGAGTGATATTGGTAAACCATTCCATTGCTTGTCCTTTAAGACTCCTAGGGAACAACCTCATCAAATAGGAGTCATCCTGATGGAATTCAAAGCTCATAGTATAGAACTGATGCACATGGTCATGTGGATCACCACTGTCGTCATATTTATCGAATTGTGGGAATTCCACCCTCTTTGGAAAATCTTTCATACTCACACTCTTGTCGAATGGATTAGGACAAATTGAGTCTAGTGAGAATGAGCTCTTAGGTTGCATCATTTTCTCCATCATTTGCTTCATTTGGCGGATTTCTTCCTCTTGAGAGGGATTTTGCTTTTGTATTTTGTTGTCCACATCAAAATTATAAGGGACTCTGGCACCCTTGTTGATTAGACTTTCCAAGAACTTATCTTTGTTTTGTTCCAAATACCTCTCCACATATTGTTGGAAGATAGGCTCTTGTTGTATTCGCATGTAGTCTTGAGTATCAAAATCATAATGTGAGCTACAACCTCCATGTTCGGAACCATGATGTACATGTTGGGAGTGTGGTCTTGAATTTCTGGGAGGAGTTTGCCTCCTATAGTGGGCATACTGAGAGGCCCTTCTTCCTCTAGGACTAGGAGATCTAGAAGGGGTGCTTGACTGCCTTCTACTTCTTGGTGTTCTGGAAGGGGTGGAGGGAGGAGAATTATGTCCACTGTTAGCACCCCTTGTATTGTATTGTTTGTTTAATTGGTGGGCTAACTGCCTATCTTGCTCCTCTTGAGCGAGTTTCCTTTGTACTTCCAATAAAGCTTGGCTCTCTTCCTCAAGTTGTCTAAACTTTTCTTGCTTTGTAGCTTGTTCATCTAGAAAGGCTTTCTTTTCGCGTTCAATTCTTCTAAGCCTATCACTTGTGAACCTTGAGGTATGTTGAAGTGGTGAGCTTGGTCTAGATTGTTTGAACAAGTCATTGGTATACGTTGTATTGACATGAGCATCATGAGGTTCATTGTCTTGGTCTTCATATTGTGACCATTTTTCTTGTTGAGCTCGTCTCTTATACCTTTCATCCCGTTGATGGGCATCCAAATATCTTGTATTAATGAGGGGTGAACCAGGTTGATCATCATGAGAAGAATTTCCAAATATCATGTTGTTTTTGTGTTGTTCATAGATATCATCAAGATTTTGATCCATGGCTTCCCTCTTGAGTGACAGTATAACTCATATCCATACGAGTGGGAAGGTCGAGGGGGTACTCAAGTCACTAAAATGGCTCTTTGGGTGAAAATAGGTTTGGTGACTCCTAGGTGACTGGTCAAATATTGGTTCCTTTTCCTTTCTCTTTTGACGAGTCTGAACTGGGGGTAGTTGGTTAAAGACTATCTGAGGTCGCTTTCCTTGGCTCACTTGATATCTTGTTGTGACTGACATGAAAGGGAGAGTTCAAGTAAACAAACAATTCTAAGAAATGTCAATACCATACTAGGATAGTAAAAGTTTTCTCTTGTCCGAGAGAGATGGTGAAATAGAACTGTAAATATGTTATACTTCTGTGAATCCTTGCATGCAAGGATACTCAATAATGAGTCCTTGCAAATCAATTCACAACTCTCTATCCGAGAAGAGCAGGGATTGATATTGTGGCCCTTAGATTAACCCTGTTACCCCTGCAAATACAATCTCGGAACGAGAGATTCAAAGAGGAGAAGCAAGAATGCCAATCTCCATGAATCCTGTTCTTGCAATGCAACAATGAAAACTAATCTAAATGGCTGTAAAATGTAATAAACCAAACTAATTTATTGAAATGAAACTTAATCTACATGCAATGTCATAAATGAATTATTTTACAAATTAATCTACTATGAAGATTAAGCTAAAATGTAATATTAAACTATATGCTCTAAAAATAAGATGCTTATATAATCAAACTAATGTAATATCAAATGATAAAATTCAAATTTGTAGCATAAGTCTGATGTAAAAATTCGTGATTCTTTCTTGAAATGAGAATGAGAGGGCTCATTTTATAGGCAAAAGTAGAATTGAAGGCAAATTCAGAAGCAATGTGGGATAAATAGAAAAATAGAAACAAATCTTGATTGGAATTCTTTTTTAGTTTATTTCCCTTTTAACTAATTTGTTTCCATTTTTTTCATCACAGGATATTCTTGAGAGGATATTTCATTTATTTAATTTTAATTTAAGATGATAATATCTCTTTTAATAAAATAAAATAAGATTATGTAATTTAGAAATGAATATTAATAAAATAAAATAAAATAATTTAATTAAAAATAGATTTAATTAAATAACATCATTTTATTTAAGTAATATTAACTTCAATTAAATAACATTATTTTATTTATTAAAAGGGATTTATTTCTTTTGATTAAATAAAATTAATGAAGCATTCAAACCTTAGGGAAAATTGAAACATTTGAAATAGCTATGAATTGACTAAGAAATTTGATTTGAAAATGTGACAATCATTGATTCAAAAAGTTGATGTTGACAAATTAAATAAATGGGGCCCAAAGTCTAGGTGACCATTTTAGGTTGCATACATAACTTATCTTATCTAGCTTGTAATGCTTGATTCCTAGGTAGTTAGGTTGTTATTTCTCACATGTCATAGGATTAAGACACATGTCACAATCATGTTTAATCCTATTCTTTAGCTTTCCTATATAAGGAAGGTCATTGTACTCATATGTAATATACTTCATACCTCATCATCATTTTGATAGGTCTTAATATCAAGCAAGCTCATATTCTTGCATACCCTCTTGTAGAAGGTTTTCATTAGTTTTACAGGTGGTCTTGGTTATAGAGCTATTCTTCAGCTCTTACATGGTATCAAAGTATTCTATACCATCTCTTATAGTTTGGGAGGTGATTCTGTTGAAAGGAGAGGAACACAAAAATTTTCCATTAGGAATTTTTTAGTGTATTATTCTATTAAATGAAACTATATGTCTTATGCTTGATCTACCCCAGAAGAAATTTTAGCCATAAGGTTCTTTGGGGAAGCATAATTGGATGATTCTAGAGGTGGCATAGGTGCTCCTACATTGTCCTGTAAAAAATAAGAGAAAATGATTGCACCATTTTTTGAATAACTTCAATTATAATTTCTTCTATAATTTGGTCCAAAACAAAAGTTTGCATGGAGGTATAGTTGACTGGGTTAGTCCCTTACTCCTTCAAAGTGAAGTGGGCAATAGAAAAACTCCCCTCATTTTCCTCTTCTTACTTGTTTATGGGCTAGGTTCTTACTTTTCCTTCAAAGGAATTATTTCAATTTGTTTTAACTAAGAGGGTTCTCTTGTATCACAATATTTTCAAATAAATTTACTATTAGATGTTGGGTAGTGTCTGTAGACACATAAAAATGTCTTGAATGATACTACACACTTGAATATGATATATTAACATCATTTCATCCTTAAACCCATCTTCCTTTTGCTTGATTGATTAAATTAACCTAGTTAATTAATCAAATGCCTCATGTTCATCTATTAATCTAATTGACCTAATTGGGTTAATTCAACCCCTCCGGCACTAAAATTTCATATTGTTTGGTTAAATAATACAAACTATTTAATCTAAGCCCTAAGTCCTCTTATTTAATTAATAATAACTTTAAAATATTTAATTAAATATCATATTGCATTCCCCTTTTCATTAAAATCAATAAATCAATAAATTAATGAATATCACTTTATTCACCATCTTGCACATTCAAATTTAGTTTTATTAAACTAAATTGCTAATTTCCCTCCATCCACTTGCATAGGGAATATTCCAAAAGAATATTCTCCTATTTGGCTCCAAAATTGGAATGGTTCAAACAAACAAACTTTGTAACAAACTTTCGAAGTTGTTACAAAGTGTGTTTGTTTGAACCATTCTCAACCCTTGATCTTTTCTTGATCCATGTGAACATTGATTCTCATCCATTCATGAGAATCTTTGATCCATGTGCTCACCCTTTATTCAGTATTGACCATTGATTTAGCAAATCGATCTCAACCATTGATTCTTCATTTTCTTTCCTATAAATACATCACTATTTGGAGAGAAGTGGATCCATTTTTTGATAGCAAACTTATGTTGTTGAAATTCACACTCATTTGCATCCATGTTTCATGTTTAATAGTATTTTAGATTATTTTTCATGCATATCTAGCTTAAACATCCATTAATGGATTCCATGGTGTTATGCCTTGCATAACCACCCCATTTTAAATTTGATTAAAATGGGACCCTCTTTTGCTTTCGCTCTTTGTGTTTTTCCCTCTTCGATTTTGAGGTTTTGCTTTGCCTTGGCATGTGCTTAATATGTTTATCTTGCTTGTCCAAGTGTTTTCCCCAAGTTGAATTTTGAAAGTCTTATGTTTTGGGTGAAGTTCAGGTTTTTACCCTGGTTCAGGATTTTCCAGTCTGGGCGGATTTTCCCAGTTTTCTTTGAAACTCCGATTTTCGCTGCTATTTGGGTTTTTGAGTCAGTTCGGAAAAATCTGCCTTGATCGGATTTTCTCGGTTTTTCTTGGATTGTGCTTGAAGTCCGGCTCAATCTATTTTTGCGCTACTGTTCAGAGATTTCTGGCCTTTGCGGAATTCCGCCTAGGTCGGATTTTTCCAAATTTCCTTCTGGGCGTCGGGTTTCCAAGTTTGGTTGATTTTGGGAGCTTTATGTTGTTTTGCTTTATCATTTGCATTCTCCTGAGATCAGATGTTCATCTTGTTGTGCTTTAAAATGTTATGGTCTTGCTTGGAGTTTGAATTCCTATGTGTTTGGGCATTTCATGGCTTGCCTTATGCGTTCAGGGTTAAAATCTAGGGTTTCGTGCCTAGGGCATCACCATTTTGTCTTGATCTACTTTTGATTGAGCCTAGGATTCAAAGAAGATCTATAGGAGGCTCACTTTAAGTGATTTCCATGCCCAGGGTCCTCAAATTTGTGACCTTCGGTCAATTTGAGTGAAGTCGTGGCCGGTGTTCGGGTTTTCTATTAGGTTCGGGATTTTCCTACCTGGTCAAATTTTCTCGAATTCCTTAATTTTCTCGGTTCCCTTTAGTTTTCTGAAGTTCAGAGTTTTGAGTCATCCGCGGAATTCCGGTTAGGCCGGATTTTTCCAAATTCTCTACTATGCTTTGTGGAATTTAAAAAATGGGATAAAATTGATGAATCTACTAATGAATGCTTAAACATATCTTGCTTTAGCTTGATGAATTTCACTGTTGTATGCTGCTTGTGTTCATTATGATGATCTATTGTTGATGATTGGTGCCTCATCGGGAGAATCCGCTTGGTCTAGAATTTTCCAAAATTCCTACCAGGTTGGTTTTCCCCGGTTAGCTCGAAATCCCGAACTTCTTAGTTTTGATGCTTAAGGGCTAATTTAATGGTTTTATCATGATTTTGAGCTAACACTTTGATGAAATGTTGTCAATAATTGTATTCTCACATTGGTGTTTGATGGATGCAGGCTGAGTCTAGCAAGATAGTGGCTGGAAAGGCTAAGAAGAACACAGAGATCATCCATCTCTGGAGTAGAAGAAAGAGATGAAGTTGGATGAAAAAGGTAGGATTCTTGAGGTCAGGATGATGTCAGTCTGGTTCAAGGTTTTAGATCCTAATGTGAACACCTTGCTATGAAGGACTAAGGCCATCATGAGATACAATAATTGGACACTAGCTGGATGATGCAGCGACCTACAGTGTAACCATTAATGAATGTCAATCTAGCAAGAGAGACTAGGACAATATGATGGGACATATTTGAAGAATAATATCAATGCTATTGAATGGAAAACTAGGGTTTCACCTATGCCACTTGCGAATGGCTTGCAAAGGACCTTCTTGATGACAAAGTCCAGAATGGAGCAACATATGGGCGATGTGGGGGAAGCAGTTAATGCAAAACTGCATCGAAAGTCGTGCTTCCTCATCATTTTGCTTTGCCTCTTCTTCATGCATTTTGGTCCGTTTCTTGCCTCTGGTCGGTGCCCTTGCATTTAATGCATGTTGAATTTGTTTCAAACTCTTCTAGGGCCGACATGTTCTGTAACCGACTTATTTTGTAAACCCTAAACTGCGCCGATGCATCTGACACATTTTATAAATATGGCATTTCCCCTCTTTTGTAAGGGATCTTTTGGTTGTTAGAGAAGTTAGAAAGTTTTTAGAGACAGGTTAGAAAAGAACTAGTTAGGGTTATACGAGTTAGAAGAAGGTAAAAGAAGGATTCAAAAGGTAGAGGATGGGATAGCAAGAAAGTAAGTTAGGGTTTTGAAGAAAGTTAGACATTTTTTTGTAGTTCAGCAGGAAGAGGAGATGACATATCTTCCATATTTTCTTAGCATAGATGGAGATAATTTGAAGACATGGTTTTCTATACACTGGTGATCTTGCTAGATTTGTAAATGCTGCTTATCTATTTTATTGATAGTAGGAGCAGCCAGATTTAAAACCTTCTTTATATTATGCTCTAGAATGGTATTCATTTTGGGTTAATCATTTGATTTGAAAAACTTACAAGGAATGAAATTTTATCTTATGTTTTGTTTGAGTGATGATTTGCAATCTACTGTTAAAGTTTGTACTATGAATGAATGAAACTTTGTATCAATTATAGGTTAATTTTATTCTGTAGTTTTTAGTTTAGGAATTCCTTGGAAGGTAACAAGTCTGATTAGTTGAATGAATCAACATTCTTTTCAGTTTAAAAACCTTAATCTATCTTTTTCTATTTCTTTAAAACCCTTGGTTAAAGTAGATTTAGATAGATGTTTGATCTTGTAACAATCCAGAAGCTCAAAACCAGTAGGCCCCTTGAACATTATAGCCATATTGACCACTTTTTGAAACAACAATGTTGTGAACCAACATCAAAGACCTTGGGAGGTGATTAGTTTGATTATTGATTGTCTCTTTCAAGAGAGGTGAGATATTTTTACTTTTATCTTACATGCATGTTGTGGGTCAATTTGGCACATCAATAAGAAACTGGCGCTAGAAGGAGGGCTGAAGAGAAAATTGGATAACATTGGGTTTTTTCTCACCAGAGAGGTCCCATAGAGTTCTTCAATCAACTGAAAACCCACCACCTTTGGTAGAACTCAAGACCCCAACAAGACACAAGATTCACAGGGCGACCATTCTACCACCCTTGTCAGCTCCACTCACTCCACTAGGCTTTTCACCAATACCCCAGTGGATACCCATAAATTTGCTACCAAATCCACCTCAATTTCCATTACAGCTGGTTCAACCCATCCAACAGCTGGCTAAACCTCCACCACCGCCACCAATGGCATTTTTTGTGAATAATCCCTCTCCATTGGGGACTATTCCTAGAGGCTTTCATGATATGCCTAAGAATCCTGAGAGATTCTGTCCTGAATACATTCATGGCGAATCAAGGAGTGCTGAGGAGCACATACAAGATTTTAAGGATGCTTGTACTAGAGCCCAGATAGCTCACCATGATGTGGTTTGTAGGTTGTTCCCTTATTCCCTAGGGGATATGGCGTACAACTGGTACCTAAATCTTCCACAAGATTCTATTATGAGCTGGACAGATCTAGAGAATGCTTTCATCAATCAGTTCAGAGTTTATGTGGATCCAACCATTTTGTTCCATCAATTTGCTACCATTAGGAAGGATCCATATGAGTCACTTCCCTTGTTTAATACAAGATTTCAACGAATGTATAGGAGATTGCAGAACCCCTATCTAGTTGCTGAGAATAGTGCCATTCAGGCATACTTTAGAGTTATAGACCCTTTGCTTGGCTTGTTCCTACAAAGGACTTATCAGCCAGCTAATATTGATTCTCTGTCTAAAGTTTATCATCTAGCCATCAAGCTGCAACAACAAACTAGCTCTCAACAAGGGAACTTGGGAGGAGGTTTTCCTTCTATGGGGTATTAGATGCCTAACCCAACCCACTTATTCAATACTATCCCAGGGATGTCTCCTTCCCATTATGGACCCATGTCTAAGTTGCACACTCAATCTCCTGTTCCATTCTTTGCCAATGGAGCTCCTGATTTCTCTCAACAATCACAGGCTCATCACAGTCCACATGGTCATCATAATCAAGCTGGAATACCAAATCCTATTGGTCAGCCACCTATTGCTAAGAATGCTGAGAGTGAAAGGACAGTTCAACTCACAAACGAGGTGGAGACCCTAAAGAAAAATTTGTCTCAAGTCACAAATGACATGGCTCAGCTTAAACTGAACCCCTCTCAGAACCAAGGTAATTATGCTAATCAAGGTAATTACCCTAATCAGAATAATAACAATTAGGGTAATTATCAGAACAACAACAATCACAGCCAGAGGAATTATCAAGGCCAAAACTTCCCTAACCAAGGCTATCAAAATTAGAATGGAGGATATAACCAGAGGCCTAATAACAACAGACAATGGAACACAGGGCCAAATAACGGTGGGGTTCCTCATAGTTATCAAGCTAATGAGGACATGCCACATACTGCAAATGTAGCTGACCTCAATTTTATGACTAACTGGTGCAGGCTACATGATACTACAACTCATTCCAAGGTGAATTGTCTTGAAATGGAGAAGGTTGTGAAGATGGCACCGGAAGATGCCCAAATGTTCCAAGGGAATTCAAATAAAGGAGGTGGCTAAGTGGATACAACAATGGCTTATGACCTCTTTGAAGAAGAACCTTCATTCCCAATGCAGAATGAGAATGAACTGGAGGAAGATGTGTATGATGCCCAAGCCTTTCAGACAAAGGGAGGACACTTCCTAAGAAGCCAAAATAAGGGTCTGTTCACTACATCAGCACCACCTAACCACATGGTGCCTTCGAATCAGGGTGCTGATAACAACTCTCCCCCACCGAAGGGTCTGTTTGACTTCCCTAGCAAAGGTAATTCATCTGGGGTTTTCAAATATAATGCAAGTTATAACACAAGATTTGATATTGTTTCTGAGATGTAGAAATAGAAAACCTCTTTATCATACTTTGACATCCTAAAATGGTGCCCTTCCCAATAACATATAGTGCTGAAAGCTTTGGAAGAAGTTGATAAATCAAAAGGGAAAACCAAGGTGGCGCCCGCTGTGAACATGAACGCGATGTTGTTCAGAAACAAGGTAGGAACCCCACCATTTCTTTTAAGTTTGAGAATCTATGGGAAGAATCTGCATAATTTTCTGCTAGATTCAGGGGCTTCTGACAATGTTATGCCATTTTCTGTATGCAGGAAATTGGGATTGAATCCTGTCAAAACAAACAAGAAGGTCATCCAACTTGATAAAACAGAGGTTAATGTAGTTGGAGAATTGAAAAATATACATGTACAAGTACGGTCTGACCCTCAGATTCAAACCAATATGGATATTCAGGTAGCAGACATTCCTGAGACTTAGAGTATGCTTTTGAGCAAAGATGTAATGAAGAGTATAAGGGGATATCTCTCCCTCGAATTTTCACATATGTGGCTACCATGGGGGGTAATGCCTACATAGATTAGGATTGAGAGTGAACCTCACCTCAAACATATCATCACCGAGTATGACTGTCCCAATGAGGTAGCTTATTTTGAAACCGAGATAGGGGTTTATAAAAGAGAGGAAATTCTGACTCTTTCGGTTCTTGATTATAATGATTCGTCAATACAAGAATTTCTTGATCCCATGATTATTGTAAACCAGAAGGTATTGATCAGGAAGCTGCAACAGGATTAGCTGGTCTTAGGGGAAGATATCGATTTGTGGAGTCTTCTACTCCCAAATTGGTGCAGGGTGCACTACCAAAATCATTCAAAATTGACTTGCCAACCTTGCATCAGTGTTCAAAATCATGTTTTCCAAACTGAAGAAACTAGCCCAAGTCACCTTTAGACCGTTTCAGATCATTTCTCATTTGAAGCCAAAAATGCAATAATGTTAACCAGGGATAATATACCTTCAGAGGAAGTCCCTCCCCAAACTGAACTTACCCTGGTCATAATACCAGACCAACATAGTTGTGTTGAACAACCCTAGGGTTTGTTTGATACCCCTGCACTCACAAGTATACCAAAACCCAAGGGGTTAATCAAGGATACAAATAACTATCAGAAATATATCTTAGGATTACATGATATATCTGAGCAGGAATTGGATATTGCACCTGATGAACCCATTGAACACCCATTCCCAATATTTAAAGCAAAATATCAGGTGGGCCCACCTATGTTTCATCTTATCCAAGCACCCACAATAAGCTCAAAGAGATCAACCCCAACTCATAATCAGCTATGGACCCTCACATTTGATGTATCCAAATCTAAAACAAGGCGTGGTGCTAGAATTGAGTTAACTAGCCCAAAAGGGAAAACTTTTTTTTTCTTTTTATAGGTTACAGTTTGGATGCACTAACAATATAGCAGAATATGAAGCATTAGCTTGGGGACTGATGTTCACACATCAAAAGAAAATTACTGCCTTGATGGTCAAAGGAGATTCATAAGTGATTATCAAGCAAATATGGAGCCAATACACATGTCACAATAAGAGGCTAGCAACTTATAGAAATCGGGTGTGGACCCTGATTGAAGACTTCGATGCTTTTGGGATTAGTTTAATCCCTAGAGAGGAGAATCAAATAGCTGATTCATTAATTGTTGCCGCAAGTACCCTAGAGCCCATACAAGGCTCCAAGCTCAAGAGATTTTAGTAGAATTGATATCCACCCCGGCTGTCCCTGATAATGTCAAAAACTTTCAAGTCTTTGATGATGATCGACATATCCTTGCTTTTCTAGCAAGCTTAGATGTTTTTGAAGGATAGATCATCGATGAGTCCAACAGGGATCAAGGAGACTGGAACCCCGAAGACTGCGATACAAAAGGTGTCCTCAATTTAAAAATTAATAGCATTCCCAAGGGAATGGTGGCCTTAGAAAGAATTTTTTGATTCAAATCCAAGGGCTCGGGACAAGGTAGCAACCGAAGATAAGGGAGGTGAATATGAAACTGTTAACTTAGCTGACTCTAGCCTTGAAAGGAATGTTTACATAGGGAAATCCTACCCTAAAGCAATTAGAGGAGATATATTGAGGGCACTGAAGAAAAATATTGCTGCAATAGCTTGGGGGTATGAAGATCTAAAAACATCTGATACCTCTATGATAACTCATACTATTCCTTTGAAGCCTGAAGCCATACCATTTCGGCAGAAACAACGTCCTATCAACGCCCTGATTGAACCACTGATCTTTAAGGAAGTTCATAAATTTATTTATGCAAGAATAATCTTCCTTGTACGACATTCAACATGGGTGGCTAACTTGGTTGTAGTTCATAAAAAGAATGGGGAGATCAGGCTATGTGTAGATTTCAGGAATTTGAATAGAGCTTCGGAAAAAGACAACTACCCACTCCCTTCTCTAGACAAAGTCTTGCAAACTGTCAATGGGTCCCAAATGATGTCATTCTTGGATGGTTATTCTGGGTACAATCAAGTGATCATTAATTATGAAGACAAAACGAAGACAACCTTCACTACTAAGTGGGGAACATTTGCCTACAGGAGGATGCCATTTGGTTTGATAAACGCTGGAGCAACCTTTCAACGTGCAATGGATGTAGTGTTAAAAGATTTGATTGGTAAGTGCATCATCATTCATATGGATGACCTGACAGTATTCTCTAAAGATAGACTAAACCATGCTATAGACTTGGCTAAAGTTCTTGAAAGATGTATCCAATATGGTGTTTCTCTGAATTCTAAAAAGTGTGTGTTCGAGGTTTCTGAAGGGAAAATTTTGGGACACATAATCTCAGAAAGAGGGATATCGATAGATCCAGACCGAGTTGAGTCTATTTTGAAGTTAACCATGCTAGGAAGTAAGAAGGAGATGAGATCTTTCTTCGAAAAGATCAACTTTGTGAGGAAGTTTATCACAGGTTTTGCAGAAATTGTTAAACCTTTGAATGAAATGATGAAGAAAGATGCTAGAATAGAATGGAGTAATGAGGTAAATGCTATTTTTTCTCAAGTTAAGCAATCCATTTTGGAGGTGCCAGTCCTCACTAGTCCTGACTACTTGAAGCCATTTTATATTTATTCTTTTGCTTCTGAACACTCATGTGCAGCTGTCTTGACACAATGAAGAGAAGAGGGGGATGAAAGGCCAATTGCTTTCATGAGCTCTCCATTTAATAATGTTGAAGTCAAGTACCCACCTCTTGAGAAACAAGATTTTGCATTGGTTAGAGCTTTCAAAAATTTTAGGCATTATATCCTTCGAATTCAAATCATTGACGTGGTTCTTGACGCTTTTGTGAAGTCTCTACTTATGCAGAGCGAGTTGGGAGAACGAAGGGGGAAATGGATGGTTATTTTGTAGGAGTTCGATTTGGAGATTCACCCTATGAAACTTGTCCGAGGTCAAGGCTTGTCTAAAGCAATAGCAGATGCTGGTAAGAACATTACTTGTCAGCAGTACACAACATAGTCCTTTTCTAATGACCCTTGGTATGCTAATATTATTTATTTTATGCTCAATAATCGGTGCCCAGAGGGAATGAATACAACTCAGAGGAGAGCACTGAGAATGAAAATCTCCCATTATATGTTCAAAGGAGAATTATTATACAGAAAGAATTTTGAGGGGGTTTATCTACGATGCCTTGATCAACAAGCAACTAAGCA
This sequence comes from Sequoia sempervirens, assembly GCA_007258455.2. Taxonomy (NCBI): domain Eukaryota; kingdom Viridiplantae; phylum Streptophyta; class Pinopsida; order Cupressales; family Cupressaceae; genus Sequoia; species Sequoia sempervirens. The sequence continues at coordinate 60,041 of VDFB02325660.1, forward strand.
CACAATTGCTGAATTTCATGGGAAACATGGCATGGGTCATGGTTCTGCAGACTCTTTAGCACATCAGATCCTCAGATCTGGTTATTATTGGCCATGTGTGTTTAAGGACTCCCACCAACATGTAAGGACATGTCATATATGTCAAATTTTTGCATCAAGAGAGCGTCATCCAGCCATGCCATTACAACTTGTTTATGAGGTAAGGCCATTTTCCCAATGGGCACTTTATTTTATTGGGGTAATTAACCCAAATTATTTTGTAGGACATAAATTCATCTTGACTGCCATAGATTATTGCACAAGATTGACAAAAGCTATACCTTGCAAGAATAACACAATGAAGGTAGTAATCAAGTTCCTCATGTAATGCATCACAACTAGGTTTGGAGTACCCTTTGCACTGGTATGTGACAATGGCCCTGCCTTTTCTTCTGCCGAGTTCATTTCATGGGCTTATGATCATAAGATTGTTTTAAAGTATTCTTCAAACTATTATCCGCAAGGAAATGGAGTTGCAGAATCAACTAATAAGAATATCCTAGGGGTAATCAAAAAACTGTTAGAGAACAATCCTAGAGACTGGCACACACAGTTAAGATTTGCGTTATGGGCAGATAGGACTAGGATCAAGGCTGCGTTGAAGACTTCACCATTTAAGCTAGTGTATGGCCAAGAGCCTGTGTTCCCTATTCACTTGCAAATACCTATCCTAAAATTTATGCAAGAATTTTACTCTAGTGATGATAGGATCAAAGGTTAGCTGGTTTGTTGAAATTAGAAGAGCAGAGAGATGCTGCTTTGTAGCAATTCTTTAGGCACTAGGCTGTTGTCAAATGTTGGTTTGACAAAAGAGCCAAAGTCAAGGCTTTCAGGATATCAAACCTTGTCTTATTGTGGGATAAATCCAATGAAAAGAAGGGTGACCACTAGAAGTTTGATAAGCTCTAGTTGGGTCCCTATCAAATTGCTGAAATCCTAGGAGAAAATGCTTTCTGGCTGAGTAGTTTAATTGGAGAACCTATTCCATTGCCTGTTAATGGATAGTTTTTCAAACATTATTTTGGGTCGTAAGCAGGTCTGGTATTTTGTTGGGTTGTAATTATGTAAATAGTTTGTTGTTCCGTTGGTTTTGTCTTTTCCTTGTGTTTTTCTTACTTTTTGTTCCTTTGTTTCTTTTTGTGGGGCCTTTCATTTTATCCAGTTGAGTAAAGGGGGTTGTTATCTGAAGTATACTTTGGTTACTAGGAGAGAAATTGGTTTAGATATTTTCAAGTTTTCTGATTGGATGATTTTGTTCTAAATTCATTGTTTTATGTCCATTGTCAATGAGAGTTGTGGAAAGTCATCGAGAACAAGGTGTAAAGTAAGTAATCTTCACTAACTACGTTTGAATCTATCACAAATCATTAGAAACATCTCCTTTTGTAATGGTATATTTGTCTTAGGACGATGGTGTTGCAAGATTTGAGTGAAAAATATGATTCCCCAGATGCTGTTATGAGGTCCATGGTAGTTTTCAACCCAGTATAGATGTTGGACATCTGACATATTGAGAAGGAATTGAATTAAAAAAAAAGAGAAAAGAGAACTATCTAAGAAGAGAGAACTCAATACTGAATGGGTGATTCCAGTATCTCTACCGGGGCTATGGACGATTGACTGGCAATAGAGCAATGCTGTGAGAAAACTAGAGGTATCTTCGTCGGAGCTATGGACGCTTGAGTGGTAGCGGAGCAATGCCTAAGATATCATTGCACAACAGTTAAAGGGAATCAACTCATGTAGTTCAAATCTTGCACATGATTGTTCAAAGGATGAGGAAAACTTTGTAAAAGGGTGATGCACCATCAAGCACACACATAGATTCAGGGGTAGCCAGTGTTGATTTCCATTTGAGATTCTAGCTCAACCTTGTTTACTAAGACTGCCCTAACTGAAATTGTGATGTCCATAAACCAGGAGTTCTAGGTAACTGAATCCCTTAGTTTCCTGAAAATGGTTAAACCATTTTCCCAGCCAAGTCCCCAATTATTATGCCTTGCATAACCACCCCATTTTAAATTTGATTAAAATGGGACCCTCTTTTGCTTTCGCTCTTTGTGTTTTTCCCTCTTCGATTTTGAGGTTTTGCTTTGCCTTGGCATGTGCTTAATATGTTTATCTTGTTTCTCCAAGTGTTTTCCCCAAGTTGAATTTTGAAAATCTTATGTTTTGGTTAAAGTTCGGGTTTTTACCCTAGTTTGGGATTTTCCGGTCTGGGCGGATTTTCTGGTTTTCTTTGAAACTCCGATTTTTGCTACTGTTCGAGTTTTTGAGTCAGTTTAGAAAAATCCGCCCTAGTCGGATTTACATGATTTTTCTCGGATTGCACTCGAAGTTTGGCTCGGTCTATTTTTGTGTTGCAGTTCAGAAATTTCTGGCCTTCGCGGAATTTCGCCTAGGTTGGATTTTTTTGAATTTCCTTCTGGTCGTCAGGTTTTCGAGTTTGGTCAATTTTGGGAGCTTTATGCCATTTTGCTTTATCATTTGTGTTCTCCTGAGATTGGATGCTCATCTTGTTGTGCTTTAAAATGTTATGGTGTTGCTTGGAGTTTGAATTCCTGTGTGTTTGGGCATTTCATGGCTTGCCTTGTGCGTTCAGGGTTAAAATCTAGGGTTTCGTGCCTTGGGTGTCGCCATTTCGTCTTGATCTGCTTTTGATTGAGCCTAGGATTCAAAGAAGATATGTAGGAGGCTCACGTTAAGCGATTTCTGTGCCTAGGGTCCCCAAATTTGTGACCTTCGGTCAATTTGAGTGAAGTCGTGGCTGGTGTTTGAGTTTTCTACCAGGTTCGAGATTTTCCTACCTGGTCGAATTTTCCCAGATTCCTTCATTTGCCCGGTTCCCTTTAGTTTTCTAAAGTTTGAAGTTTTGGGTCATCCGCAGAATTCCGGTTAGGCCAGATTTTTCTGAATTCTCTGCTATGCTTTGTGGAATTTAAGAAATGGGATAAAATTGATGAATCTAATGATGAATGCTTAAACATATCTTGCTTTAGCTTGATGAATTTCACTGTTGTATGCTGCTTGTGTTCATTATGATGATCTATTGTTGATGATTGGTACCTCATCGGGAGAATCCACCTGGTCCAAAATTTTTCGAAATTCCTCCCAGGTTGGTTTTCCCCGATTAGCTCGAAATCCTGAACTTCTTAGTTTTGATGCTTAAGGGCTAATTTAATGGTTTTATCATGATTTTGAGCTAACACTTTGATGAAATGTTGTCAATAATTGGATTCTCACATTGGTGTTTGATGGATGCAGGCTGAGTCTAGCAAGATAGTGGTTGGAAAGGCTAAGAAGAACACAAAGAGATCATCCATCTCTGGAGCAGAAGAAAGAGATGAAGTTGGACGAAAAAGGTAGGATTCTTGAGGTCAGGATGACATCAGTCTGGTTCAAGGTTTTAGATCCTAATGTGAACACCTCGCTGCGAAGGACTAAGGCCATCATGAGATACAATAACTGGACACCAGCTGGATGATGCAGTGACCTATAGTGCAACCATTAATGAATGTCAATCCAACAAGAGAGACAGGGACAATACGATGGGACAGATCTGAAGAATAATATCAATGCTATTGAATGGCAAACTAGGGTTTCGTCTATGCCACTTGCGAATGGCTTGTAGAGTACCTTCTTGATGACAAAGGCCGGAATGGAGCAACATATGGGTGATGTGGGGGAAGCAGTTAATGCAAAGCTGCATCGAAAATCATGCTTCCTCATCGTTTTGCTTTGCCTCTTCTTCACGTGTTTTGGTCCGTTTCTTGCCTCTAGTCGGTGCCCTTGCATTTAATGCATGTTGACTTTGTTTCAAACTCTTCTAGGGCCAATGTGTTCTATAACTGACTTATTTTGTAAACCCTAAACTGCACTGACGCATCTGACACGTTTTATAAATATGGCTTTTCGCCTCTTTGTAAGGGATCTTTTGGTTGTTAGAGAAGTTAGAAAGTTTTTAGAGATAGGTTAGAAAAGATCTAGTTAGGGTTAGATGAGTTAGACGAAGGTAAAAGAAGGATTCAAAAGGTAGAGGATGGGATATTGAAAAAGCAAGTTAGGGTTTTGAAGAAAGTTAGACTTTTTTTGCAGTTCAGCAGGAAGAGGAGATGACGTATCTTCCAGATTTTCTTAGCATAGATGGAGATAATTCGAAGACATGGTTTTTTTTACACTGGTGATCTTGCCAGATTTGTAAATGCTGCTTATTTGTTTTATTGATATTAGGAGCAGCCAAATTTAAAACCTTATTTATATTATGCTCTAGAATGGTATTCATTTTGGGTTAATCATTTGATTTGAAAAGCTTACAAGGAATGAAATTTTATCTTATGTTTTGTTTGAGTGATGATTTGCAATCTACTGTTAAAGTTTGTACTGTGAATGAATTAAACTTTGTATCAATTACATGTTAATTTTATTCTGTAGTTTTTAGTTTAGGAATTCCTTGGAAGGTAACAAGTCTGATTAGTTGAATGAATCAACATTCTTTTCAGTTTAAAAACCTTGATCTATCTTTTTCTATTTCTTTAAAACCCCTGGTTAAAGTAGGTTTAGATAGATGTTTGATCTTGTAACAATCCAGAAGCTCAAAACCAGTAGGCCCCTTGAACATTACAACCATATTGACCACTTTGTGAAACAAAAATGTTGTGAACCAACATCAAAGACCTTGGGAGGTGATTAGTTTGATTACTGATTGTCTCTTTTAGGAGAGGTGAGATATTTGTACTTTTATCTTACCTGCATGTTGTGGGTCAATTTGGCACATCAACACATGGTAACTTAGTTTGTATCCATTTAGAATATTGTGGAATCTAGGGCTTGCATCTTTGAATCTTGTACACATTTAGCGTAGGTTTTCATACACTTACATCAAGCATCTTAGCATTCATCATGTTAAACTATTTTTTATCATGTTTTGTTCATCTCTCATCATTTTCATCAATTTCCATCGATTTTAATCAATAAAATTGATTGGAAAGACTCATATTATGCAAGGGATTGGGAAAGGGTCACCATTCCACATCAATATGACACCACTCCCCCAATAGGATAAGATTCAATGTCATAGAATAGATGTTTGTCAAGCTTTTGTGTTTTTAGCATGTTAGTTTAACGGCTTCTTCATTTTGTTGATATTGAATATCTTATTGGAGTTAATGCTTAGGGGATTAAATAGGGTTTAAATTTTTATGAATCTAACATATTTAGTTCACACTATGACATTGGTCATATTTTGGTGCTAGAAGGAGGGCTATACTAATCGAATATTACAAATTTCTCATTCGATTCCTATTTTCTTGTATTTGTAGATTCAATGATGCTATTGATAGTGTAGACACCTAAATTTGGACACTTAATTTATCCAAATTTATCCCCTTTTGTCTGAGCATCCCCTTATTTGAATTAATTAAGTAATATCGCTATTATTTAATTAATATCCTTAATTCTGCCAAATCCCTAAGGTATTTAATTAATAAATAAATACCTTATCTCTTTAATCCTCCTTTTCATCAAATGAATTAAATAAATATGACATTTATTTAATTCCTCACATGTCACATCCCTTTCTTAATCCTAATTATTCTTCTAATCTCATCATTAGGGATGTGCACATGCCTAATCGTTGATTAGGATGTGTCACATCCTCTAACTTTTGCAAGTTGGCCTCTAATCTCTCTTAGCCACCTAACCCTCCTCTAATCCTTCATTAACTAGCTTAATCAACCTCTCAAGGAATTTTTAATTCCTTTTATCCTTCTAAAGAATATCAAATTATTTTTTCTCTTCCCCATGTGATCTTTGACTTGTCACATCAAGTCATATGTGAACTCTTCCTAATCTCCCACTTGCCTCTAATATGTCATTAATTTGTCTAATCAGGTACTTGCACAACTTTAATCACTTAATTAAGTCAACCTAATCCCCATGTCATTTATGGAATGTGTCCTAAGTCAACCTTATTAAATAATTTTTCCTTTTAGAGAAGGCACTCCATTCCCCATGTGAATTTTTAATTCACATTTAATCCCCCAATGCATTCCAAAGAATTTTAAATTATTTCTTTCATTCCCATGTGGATATTTGAGGAATTTTTAATTCCTCACATGTCATCTCACCCACATGGGGACAAGGACCTCATTTATGAGGAGATCTTGTCCAAATCCCAAGGTACTATGTAGTACCTCCATGTTATGTACTCTCCTTCCAACTCAATCACACATCATCTTTCTCAAACCACTTCACATGCCACATGTCAAGATGTGAGGGCTTGTGAGTTCTCAACTCACCATAGCCCTAGATCTTGGCCTTGTTGGTTTAATCCCAACCATCCATTTCTCTAGAGAATTCAAAATTCTCTATAAATACCCCCCTTTTCTCTCATTTTAGGAGGTCATTGTGCTAGCCAAACTCTTGCAAATTTTTCATTTGAGCCATACTTAGCCAAAATATTTGCATTTGCATCCATTTTCACCCATTTTCTATCCATCTTATAATCCACACTTGCATCTTTTTCCATCCAAGGAGCATACACTACATCAAAGATTGAAGGGTCAACCAAAGGATAACTCAACAAGGTAAAATGTTCCACTTTTTTTTGTTAAGTTAATCATTTGATCAATCTTGAGGTGTAGGGTGTTTATATTTTTTGTCTGTACTCTTTTATTTTCTGCTCGTTTTCTAACCCATATCTTTGCCCGCTCACATTTCTAACATGCCTGGTGGGACCCACAAACGGGTCTATATCTTTCACGTTTGCTATTTTTTTTACTTTTGCAGGTGCAAGTTGCAGAGGGGCAGACTTGACTTGTAGAGGGGCGGACCCAACCTCGAGGGGAAAACCTAACCTGATAGATAGGCGGACCTGACCTCCAGGGGTGGACTCGACCTTTGCCAGGGGTGGACCTGCCCTCCATAGACTCTAGAAACTGATTTTTTGTAGATTTTTCATAGAGGGGAAGACCTGACCTCCAGACAAGCGGACCTGACATGATAGATAGGCGAACCTGACCTCTAGACAGGTGGACCTTCCCTCCAAATAGGTAGACCAACCCTCCAGATAGATGGACCTGATCTAGACAACTTTTTTCAGAAGGTCAAAATTGAGTTTTAAGCATATTTTTTAGCTGTTTTGAATGTTTCTGACCTCCTAACGTGTCTTGTTTGTGTTTGTGCAAGCATCTAATCAACATTTGGCAAGCAACAAGGAGAAAAATAACTAACAAATTTTCTTTGCAGGGTTATCTATTTATAAATTGTTGCTTGTTGTTTTTGGATAACTTAGGCACATAGTTTAACTAGGGGTGTCAATTAATCTTGTTTGTCATGCTTGTTGGTAAGCTATTTGACGTATCCAATCCCCTTGTGCCATTTGGTGATCCTGAGTGACAAGAAATAGTAGCTTACCAAGTTTTTGGGTCTCCCTATTTTCTTTTATTAGGGGACCTGCTTGGGGATTTCATCACCCCAAGGGACGATCCCAACCACGCATACTAGCGGGGTATATAAAGGGGGAGAGCGAAAGCTGTACCTCAATCCAACCACGTTGTAATTGGTGAAGCATCAGGATGACGTGAAGAGTTGGTCTGAGCCTCTAATATCTCGCTAAGGTTCCCGACTCACGCTTGTAACAGGTTGGTGTTCACGGTTTGGGCCTCACGTATCAAGTATATCGAGGAATCCTTAGCAACCATATTCATTCTAGAATAAAGGACTTTGCCAGCCATACCCCTTCTACTAGTCTTAGGGCTGTGCTGTCTGAACTGTCTTCTTTATGCAAAACCAGTAATTTTCTGTTTAGTTGACTTAGTCGTATTCTTTTGATTGATACTTGCTATGTTTTGGGTCCTTTGCCTTAGCCATCTTTTCAAAACTCAAGCTTAAAGTTTTCTAGGGGTGAACCTGCCCTCTAGGGGTGGACCTGACCCATCCAGGGGCGGACTTGACCTTTGAACCAACCCTTTTAAGCTTGTTTTAGCCAATTTTGACCAACTTTTGTTCAATAGGTGGACTTGCCCTCCCAATAGGTGGACCCACCCTCCACAGGCGGACCTGACCTCTAGACAGGTGGACCTTCCCTCTAGGGGTGGACCCGACCCATCCCAAGGGCGGACCTGACTCTTGAATAGTCAGTTTTATCATCTGTTTCATCATTCTAGACACCCCTTTCATCATTTCACACACTCATTTCGCCATTTTGATCACTCGTTTCCCTTTTCTAAGTAAACATTCACCCATTTCAAACCTTCCTCTAGTGTCTTGAACTCTCGTTCTGCCATTTTGATCATTCATTTACTCGTTCTGAGTGAACGTTCATCCATTTCACACCCTGTTTCATCATTCCAAACTCCTGTTCAGTCATTCTGATCATTCGTTTACCCATTCTGAGTAAACGTTTATCCATTTCAAACCTCCTATCATTTTGAACTCTTGTTCTATCGTCCTGACCATTCGTTTACTCATTCCGAGTAAACAATCATCCATTATGAACCTCTATCTCCTCATTTCGAGAGTCCTTCATCCATTTTGAGTCACCATTTACTCATTCATCTGTTTCGAGCACTCGTTCACTAGTTCCGAGTACTCGTTCGTCTATTTTGAATCTTCCTCCCCTCATTCCAAGAGTCATTCATCCGTTTCGAGCACTTGTCCATGCATTCCGAGCATCCATTTCCTTGTTTCATGCGCGTGAACAACTATTTTTTGACCGTTTTCACAAAGGGGCGGACCTGACCTCTAGGGGTGGACTTGACCTTTTCCAGGGCGGACCTGACCTATTGAACCAGCCCTTTTCAACCTGTTTTAGCCAATTTTGACCAACTTTTGTCTGATAGGCAGACTTTCCCTCCAGACAGGCAAACCTAACATCTGGACAGGTAGACCCACCCTCCACAGGTGGACCTGACCTCTGGATAGGCAGACCTGCCCTCCAGGGGTGGACCTGGCCTATTCTAGGGATAGACCTGACCTCTAAACCAACCCTTTTTAGCTTGTTTTAGCCAATTTTGACCAAATTTTGTTCGACAGGTGGACCCACCCTCCATAAGCAGACCTGCCCTCCAAGGGTGGACCTAACCTGTTCTAGGGGTAGACCTGACCTTTGAACCAGCCCTTTTCAGCCTGTTTTAGCCAATTTTGACCAGATTTTATCCGACAGGTGGACCCGCTCTCCACAGGCAGACCTAACCTCTGGATAGGCGGACCTGCTCTCCAAGGGCAGACCTGACCCATCCCAGGGGCAGACCTGACCCTTGACCAGTCAGTTTTATCATTTGTTTCATCATTCCACCCTTTGTTCAGTCGTTTCGAGCACCTATTTTCCTGTCATCAACACTGTTTCGTAAGTCATCATTTCATCACCAAAATCATATAAGTGCTACTTAGAACATCATTAAAGTCCATATCCATCATTAAATCATCCATCCCAATCACCTAGACTTCGTTTCGAGAATTTTGATTTTTATGTCAAAACTTCTGGAGGCCATAACTTTTGACTTGGGTGTCCGTTTGAATTGAAATTTTACGGGTGGTTGAGTTATGAGGTCCCCATTTCCCCACATTTTCGGGGCCTCAAACTTTCATCTTGACCTTCAAAATCGCAATTTAGTGTTTTTTTTCAGTTTTTGAAAAATTATTTTCATTAATAACTCAGAATGAATGTCTCAGATTTGGGATGTTAGTTGAAAATTAATACTATCTTCGTTTTTGGTATTTTTTGGGAAAAAACTGGACTCTCAAAAGTATGTCCGTGAAGTTTTCTAAAATGGCAAAATTTGACAATTTTTGAAAATTTCCAAATCTGGAAAAATCTGTTTGTCAACACCTTATGTCCTTTAAACCTCGAAACTTGGTGTAGAATCAATCCTATCACATCCTCCAATCATTATAGTTTAGGATTCAATCCAATCCTAATATGAGCTTTAATCTAATCTCAATCTGAGCTTAACCAAAATCCTTATCTGAGCTTTAGTCCATATGCAGTCAAAATCGTTGGATATCGAAATGAATCTTAAGATCCCTCCTTCCATCTTCAATTCAACCTTTCATCCATCCCACAATTTAGCCTCCTAATTCAAGCATTCATTCATTCATTCTAATTAATCATTTACTGGTTTCAATCTTTCATCCATCCATTCTGAACATTCGTTCCCTCTTTTTCGATCATCTATTTACTCATTCCGAATAATTGTTCATCCATTGCACACCCCCTTTCATCATTTTGAACTCCTGGTATGTCATTCTGATCATTCATTTACTCGTTCTGAGTAAATGTTCATCCATTTCAAACCTCCTTTCATCATTTCAAATTCTCATTCTGTCGTTCTGATCATTCGTTTACTCATTTCGAGTAAATGTTCATCCATTTCACACCCCTTTCATCATTTTGAACTCCTATTCTATCTAATCATTTGTTTACTCATTTTGAGTAAACGTTCATTCATTTCAAACCTCCTTTCATCATTTCAAACTCTTGTTCTGTCATTCCGATCATTCGTTTACTTGTTTTGAGTAAACGTTCATCCATTTCAAACCTCATTTCATCATTTCGAACTTCTGTTTTGTCATTCTGATCATTCGTTTACTTGTTCCGAGTAAACGTTCATCCATTTCAAACCTCATTTAATCATTTTGAATTCTTGTTCTATCATTCTGATCATTCGTTTACTCATTTTGAGTAAACGTTCATCCATTTGAAACCTCCTTTCATCATTTTGAATTCTCGTTCTATCGTCCCGATCATTCGTTTACTCATTCTGAGTAAACGTTCATCCATTTCAAACCTCCTTCTATCATTTTGAACTCTCGTTCAACAGTCCTAATCAATCATTTACTCGTTCTGAGTAATCTTTCATCTATTCCAAACCTTTGTCTTCTCATTCCGAGCAATCTTTCATCTATTTCAAACCTCCTTCTCTCATTCTGAGTAATCATTCATCCGTTCCGATCAATCGTTTACTCATTTTGAGTATTTGTTCATCCATTTTTATCATTTGTTCCTCCAATCAAATCATCATTTTTGCCTCGGGTTATTATCCAAATTGACCTAAGTGTCTAATTTGATCGTCATCATCAACATATGCTTAGGATTGCCATTTGTCCTAAGTCAGTCAATCACGGTCATCGGTCCAATCAATCCATTTTCAATCTCAAAGTGGATTCGATGCCAAAATCGTCCATTCATCCTTTAATCTGATCAATCAGTATCCTACATCACCTAGGGTAATCTCTGAATGGGGTTTACAATCCCTTTCGTCATCCTATCCAATCCATCAGTCGATCTTATCAATCATCGATCGATCTTATCCAATCCAATCCAATCACATCCCTATCCAATCACATTCGACCCAATCAATCTACTTCCATCTCGAAGCAGATTTAGTGTCGTAATCATCCTTTGATAATCCAATCTGATTGTCAAAATCAATCCCATCACTTCATCCAATCATCCTAATTTGAGCTTTAATCCAATCCTGATATGAGCTTAACCTAAATCACGAGTTGAGCTTTAGTCCGTTCCCATCCAAAATATTTTATCCATCCTCTTTATCCTTTCATCATCATGAATCCTTATCCTCCATCAATAGTAGTCAAGGGAAACCCTAACTATGTCAACAATGATAACGAAGGTCTTGTCAATCAAGAAGAATATGACATAGATCCCCTTGACACTATCATTGCTAGTAAGTTTTCTCCACCTGCTTTCCAATATACAATCACCCCTTGAGTTATCCCGTTATGTCTTCATCCATGCCTAATCATGCTCCTTATGCTACCTTTGACAAGGGATATCCATCATATCCATCATATCCTTCATCTACATCATCCTCTTATCCAACACCACATCCTTATGCTGTCATCACAATACCCCTATCCTAATCCCCCATCCACATCCTCCTATCTCAATCCTTCATCTGCATATACCCACTACCCTAATCTTCCATACCAATTTGCTCACCCTAATCCTACATTCATACCTTCCTATCCTAATCCAACATCCACACCAACCTATCCTAATCTAACATCCACATCTTCTTATCCTAATCCGACATCCACATTTCCCTATCTCAATCTACCACCTCAATATTTCCATCCTAATCCACCATCCCAATACCCTTACTACAATCCACCACCCGCATCCTCGTGTCCTAATTCACCATTCCAATACCCCGATCCTAGCCCTTCATCTAATCTTAATCTCCCATCTATTCCTAGTCTTGCATCCAATCCCATTCCTTCATCTAACCTTAGCTCACCAATCCATAATGCTAGTCCTCCACCCATCCCTAATCCTTCATCTATTCCTATCACACCATCTCAGCCTCGAGTATGCAAGTTCCTCACTCCAGAGGTTCTCCAAGGACTTATGACAAAGAAGACATCCCCAACTCCACCAATTGAAATTATGGAACGATTCCATCCCACACCTATCATTGATGCTATCACCCCTAGCACCACTGAAACCGTCGAAACCACACATCCTCTGAATCCACTGAGCCCCCATATCCTACCATGACATCTACCATTGAACACCCACCTCCTACTCTGAGAATTGTTGAACCCATCAACGACACCCAAATCCAATCCACTAAAATCCATTCCCATTAATTTTTTGAATCCTCCATCCCTCCATCTTCCCCACTTGAAGGGTCCCACCATGACTCCATTATCATGCCTCCCGCACATGATGAGTCATGCCAAGAGTCTGATCCAAAGCATTCCAACATATCCCCTTCTCCAGATCAAGATCACAATCCCCCATCCATTCCATTCCATGATACCCTTGTCATTCAAGATTCCACCGCTCCATCTCCATCTCCATCACATGATCCCACTACCACAAATCCAAATCCTATCATATTGCCTAGTCCCTCTCTTGACTCCTTATTGCTCACTCATCCTGATTCAGATGCTGCTATCCCATCATCTCCCTCTCATGATCTTCCATCTTCGCCTAAACCTACTATCCCCAAACCACTTGTATATCCCCTTAGTACCCTCAGATTCTTCCATGGTGGTCTCCTTGTAGAAGAAAAACACAGTGTATATACCACCCATCATCCTCCGCCTAATAATGGACTCACATCATGTTTTCAAAATAAAAAAAATCCTATCATGGATCAAATTCTCAAGAAAATGAAATATCAAGGAAAAGTTTTAGGCCTTCATGAGGAAGGTATTTTAGAGCCCATCTAGGTCAAAGAAAAAATCTGTATGCAAGGTGTTGGACCTATTTCCCAAGACTCACAATCTAAATATGTTGGTACAACCTCTATACATCCTCAATGAGCCTCTTCCAAAAGAAATATAGGCTCTTCCCATCGCTCCACCAGATCATATGCTTCCATCCCTCCTCCTCCCTCGTATCACATAAAAAAAACCATCCATATTCCTCCCTCATCTGCTCCATCCATTTTGGGTCCTTATGTCCCTCCACCCACTACGTCTGTTTTGGGCCCTTATACCCCAAAATCATCTCCTCCATCTCGTCCTATTCATACTTTCATCCATTCATCACCTATCCATGTAATCCATCATAAACATCCCTCTCACATGTCCCCTAATCAGGATCAACAAAGGCACATGCCTACACATCCTCCATCTACACGTAATCCTCATAATCCTACCTCTATCGCTCCACATCATCCATCTCCTCACCTCCATCCCATTTCTATAAATCATTAATCCATCTGAAACACATCCCTCCTAATCAGGATCAATCCAAAGGCACATGCCTGCACATGCCATCCTCCATCTACATCCGTATTATCCTCATAATCCTACCTCTATCGCTCCATCCCGCTCCCACATCATCTCATCTCATCCTCCTCCAATTTCTATCCCAAGGTTACACTATCAAAAGCACTTTGGATGTTAAAGAAAAAATGCATAAATCCAAACATCCGTATAAATCTAAAGCTCCTCATGTCCCCTCTAAAAGACATGGTGAAGAAAAAAAAAATCTAAATCCAAATCAAATTCGTAGGCCACAAAGGCCCACCAAAGCAAAGATCAAAACCATGTGGATCCCAAAAAAAGATGCAATTCCTTCCAATGAAAAATCTATAACCACATCCAACATTGCTCATCCAAAAGATAATAATTTTCATGCACCCTCTCCTAAGTCTGTTTTGGGTCCCTATGTCCCGAAATTCACTATTCCATCTCCTGCATTATCCCCACATTCTCCATCCATTAATCCTCTTATCTTTTCACATCCACCACCACATGTGCCAATGTTGTTCTTAAACACATCTCCCCATCACATATCCACCCCATCATTCCATCCATACACTTTCCAACATCCCACCCATTATCCCACATATCTCCCCTCTCAAATCCCTCTAATTCATCCTCTTGCATAATCCATTTCTCCTAATAAGGTTGTACCAACATCCAACAGTCGGTTTGAACATGGGCTCTTAATACCTCATATAGAACTTGATGCTTGAGTCCTTCATTCATATCCTTATCACATATCTTCTAAATCTCCTTATCCACATCCCTATCCTTATCCATTTTCATTCCCCTGCTATCCAAAAATCCAAAAAAGTCAAAAAAAGTCAAAAAAATCAAAAACCAAAAAAATAAAATAGTAAAGAGAAATAATTCGTCCAATGGTGAAAACTTGGCAAACAAGTGCCTTGGATAAGTGCCATGATGAAAACCTAGAAAACAGGCATCATGCGTAAATCCCCATCTGTACAAGGGGGAAGCTTCCTGATATGCATTCCCTCTATCCGCTATGCTTCCAGCTATGCACCCATCTTCATCCTATACATCCTTTTCATTCATCCCCTCCATCCTACCTTACACATCCTGCTTGGCATATCTCATTTATCCCAATCCTTCCATCCTCCTTGTGATCTTGATAATGATAGGGGAAAACATATAAACATGCTTTGGACACCTTTTAGCATACATTCCCCTCATCCGCACAGTATCCTAATCCTCATTCGCACTCATCTACCTTCCTTATCCACCCATCATGCTACCTTCAATCTACTTTCCTTATCCATGTATCCTATCCTCATCCATCTCACTCCTTTATTTTCCAATCCTCCTTTATTGCATCCTTCATACCTCCTCGCACATGACATATCTAGAGTGAGGGCATCTATCTTCCTTTGTGATATAGTCCTTGGAGGCATCATTCATTCCATCAGAGAAATGCCTTCCATTTCCCTATTCTTATCTCCTTATCATTATATCCATCTCCCCATCCTTATCTTTTATCCCTCCAAACAATCCTTATATCTATCTCCCCATCCTTATCTTCTTATCTTTCCATCATAGCATCCCTTTTCATCTATCCATTTGGTCACCTTTTCCCAATCCAAATCCTTATCTTCCTATCCATCAATCCAACCAATCCTCATCTCCTTCTCCTCATCCCATCTTATAATCCATTTTCATTGGTATCTAGCTATAGGCTACTCCCCACACAATCCAATGCCATCTATCTTATCATCATCACTTCTGCTTCTTTTGCACATCTTTTGAATCTCCTCTCTTTTTTCATCCCTCATCTCTCCATCATATCATCCTCCCAATTCATCTTTTGATGATTTAGATAACTATCCCATCCCTGAGCTTTGTGTAGTCACCATCCTCCGATCCAATCTAACAGGTCTATCTTGTCTCATTGTATCGGTCCCATCATTCTATCTACTTGTCATGATTATCTCATCATCTTTTATCCATCATTTGTCTTTGGCCTTTTGTCGAACTACGTTGCCCTTGTGCTTTCACGCAGGGAAGGTCTATCATTTGATCCACCCCGGGACTTTTTCTATCTGCTCTTTTATCGTCTATCATCGATCTTCATTGTCCACTTTTCTCATTTTCTCCATCTTATCTTTATCATCCATCGAAGTCTCCATCATGGTCTGTCGTCAGCCTTTTATTTAACTACAAGGGCTCTGCAGTTTCACATAGGCAAGGCTAATATTTGATCAGCCCCCAAGCCCCTAGGCCACTAGGATGTGTCAGTCTCCTATCTTGTGTCATGTCTCTTGTGTCACATCATCGAGCTATGCCCTTATCTAGCTGGTTCTTAACAAACAAGATCCACTTGTATCATTAGATCCAATCAGTTCCAAATATCCTGCATCATATCGGTCTCAATATGATGCATCCTTCCTAACAGACCTCATCAATCCCATCCATCTCGTTGATCCTATGGCAAAGGACGTTTGAAATTGATTGTGATATTTTGATGCTTTTAGCTTTTGTTTATCACTTGAACTCCCTATCATCACTTGTCATGGTTTCCTTGATCCATCATATCATGGTGTG
This sequence comes from Sequoia sempervirens, assembly GCA_007258455.2. Classification (NCBI taxonomy): domain Eukaryota; kingdom Viridiplantae; phylum Streptophyta; class Pinopsida; order Cupressales; family Cupressaceae; genus Sequoia; species Sequoia sempervirens. The sequence continues at coordinate 76,382 of VDFB02325660.1, forward strand.
CTTTAACTAGTCAACATAGGGGCATATCTTGATATTTTCTTTGTTGTTGTCTTCTCGGTTGTCCCACGTAGTACCCACCAAGATCCCTGAGGTCTTGTGTTATGCTAGGGAATCCTTGTGTGCTTTTGGTTATCCCAATACCTGGCCCGACCAAGGTCATCGCGACTTTGGGGTGTTGGGATAGCCTTCTTGTTTGCTGTGTTTGTTTCATGCATTAGACACTAATTTGCCTTGGTCCTTTATACCTTGGTGTATTGTGTCTTCTGCTATAGAAAAAATCAGTGCTCCTAAAGATGGAAAATTGCATTTCATCTCCATCCTCTCATCTATCAAAATCCCCCCCATCCATTCATCCTTCATCACTCTCCCCTCCCAATCTCCTGCTGCCTTTTTATCCTTTCTTACCCATCACTTTGCATCATCTCCTCCATTTCAAGAGCACACCCATGTTCTCTTGAACCCACATGTCCACTCAAGGGGGCATCCTTCATCCCTAATTTTCATCATTTTTTTCCTTCCTAGTCACTCCTTTGAATGACTGGGGCATTTTTCCCAATCTAACCATCTTCTTCTAGGTTCTATGTTTTAATATTATTTGTGAAGTGCTGTAGTAACACACATTCTCAAGGGGAAAAATGCGGGCTTACTAAATTTGGACATAATTTATCCAAATTTATCCCCTTTTGTCTAAGCATCCCCTTATTTACATTAATTAAGTAATATCACTATTATTTAATTAATATCCTTAATTCTGCCAAATCCTCAAGGTATTTAATTAATAAATAAATACCTTATCTCTTCTAATCCTCCTTTTCATCCAAATGAATTAAATAAATGTGACATTTTATTTAATTCCTCATTCATCCCTTTCTTAATCCTAATTATTCTCCTAATCTCATCATTGGGGATGGGCTATACCCTAATCCTTGATTAGGATGTGTCCATCCTCCCAGCTTTTTGCAAGTTGGCCTCTAATCTCTCTTAGCCACCTAAACCTCTCTAATCCTTCATTGTAGTCTGATAAACCTCTCCAGGAATTTTGAATTCCTTTTTATCCTTCAAATAATATTAAATTCTTTTCTCTTCCCCATGTGATCTTTGACTTGTCACATCAAGTCACATGTGAATTCTTCCTAATCTCCCACTTGTCTCTAATATGTCATTAATTTGTCTAATCAGGTACTTGCACAACCTTAATCACTTAATTAGGTCAACCTAACCCCCATGTCATTTATGGACTGTGTCCTAAATCAACCTTATTAAAGGATTTTTCCTTTTGGAGAAGGCACTCCATTCTCCATGTGAATTTTTAATTCACATTTAATCCCCCAATGAATTCCAAAGAATTTTAAATTATTTCTCTCATTCCCATGTGGATATTTGAGGAATTTTTAATTCCTCACATGTCCTCTCACCCACATGGGGACAAGGACCTCCTTTACGAGGAGATCTTGTCCAAATCTCAAGGTACTATGTAGTACCTCTATGTTATGTACTCTCCTTCCAACTCACTTACACATCATCTTTCTCAAGCCACTTCACATGCCATATGTCAAGATGTGAGGGCTTGTGAGTTCTTAACTCACCATAGCCCTAGATCTTGGCCTTGTTGGTTTAATCCCAACCATCCATTTCTCTAGAGAATTCAAAATTCTCTATAAATACCCCCCTTTTCTCTCATTTTAGGAGGAGATCATTGTGCTAGCCAAACTCTTGCAAATTTTCCATTTGAGCCATTTTTAGCCAAAATACTTGCATTTGCATCCACTTTCACCCATTTTCCATCCATCTTACAATCCACACTTGCATCTTTTTCCATCCAAGGAGCATACACTACATAAAAGATCAAAGGGCCAACCAAAGGACAACTCAATAAGGTAAAATGTTCCATTTTGTTTTGTTAAGTTAATCATTTGCTCAATCTTGAGGTGTAGGGTGTTTATATTTGTTGTTTGTACTCTTTTGTTTGCTGCTCATTTTCTAACACGTATTTTCACTTGCTCATAGATAGATTTGTTGACACATCTCAAACACGTTGGTAGCTATATAGTGAGGCACTTTGGTTTAAAAACAACGATGCATAATTAATTTAGTGACACATGATTTAATTGTCACTGCATATTTAAATAGCGATGTTGAAGTGATTTTATTCGCATCATGAATTTCATTATAGAGACACATTTGATACAACAACACTATTGATGTCACTATTTACTGCAGAGCAACACATTTGATTTTTCAATATAGCGATGCACTTTCGGTATGGCGACACATTTGATGAAATTCAACCACGCAATTGATTTCAACGACACTTTTTTATTGATAAACAAAATAGAGACCTAATTTTGACATGTGCTTTAAATTTTGATTTCATGTGCTCTCTAAAATGTCACTGACATCTGGTTTTTATTTGGGAGGCTAATTGGTTTTACAGATTTAGGAAAAAACTAGAATTTTTTTTACCCCAACTTGTTGGGGTCATAACTTTCTACTCGACGCTTGGAATTCAAATCCGTTTACACTATTGGAAAGCTCTCCAAGAGTACTAATTCAGTACCTATAAAATTGTTCCTTTGACAATCAATATTTAGGGACCGACGCAAGTTTCAACCCAAAATTCTGCACCGAAGGCCTCCTAAAAATGTGATTTACTAGAACATAGAAAAAATAAAAAAATTTGAAAATTTTGATTTTCGATTTTCTTAGTCCTAGTTATTGTAACAATGTTTTGAAACTTATGGGACAATTATAACCCATCATATGCTACTTTTCTTCATGTTTTACGACCACTAAATTTCCATTGGGTTTTAAAACTTATAATCTTAGGACAACTAGCTTTCAATTGGGCTTAAAATTCACTTTCAAAGTTGGCTAAAATTGGACCCACATATCCTCATTTTGCTATATCAATTAAAATTGAACAATCAAACACTTCCATTTGGTACTTAAAATGAAATCATTGTGCTTTTCAAGGTTAAAATGAATGAGTGTATGCTTTTTTGTGTGAATACTTGAATTGTGCATCCTCTCCCCTCATGCCTTTTGGCAATCTTGGGTGATGAAAAATATCTTGTATTTCACAATTTGTTTTACCTTTAGAGGGCCTACCTCCTGACTTGTGAGAGGGAACAACCCAAGCGATACTTTCATTTTGGTTTGCTATATAAATAATTGGTGTGATGAAAGTCATCTACCAGTTGGTGCAGATGCTCTATACCAACGAAAGTCTCCCCTAGTATATGTGTGATATGTAAAAACCCTTAGATCTTTCTAAGGGCTGGGAGGCCTCTTAATTGAGTGAATCACCGCATGTATAGACACTAGTTTATCCCAAAAAAATATTGATTACGAACCTTGTTTTAGTAGCCAACCTTTTTCATTCAACAAGTTATTTGAAGTGGTGTATTGGAACTTGGATTCCAAGAAGTTACTTTCCATGTCTGATCTTGGTTGAAAGTGTAGAGGTTAAGAGTTCATTCTTAACATACCTTTACACTCTTACCTAGATTGCATGTAAAATCATCTCTTCTCCTACAAAGAGCATGAGGCAATCCCGTCAAAAGAACATACCGCTTAGGCTAGGGTTGTAATTTCTTGTGAGTCAGTTTAATACTTTGCTTTGTTCCAAAACATTTCAAACAAACATCAACAAGTTTCTCAAAATTTCAAACCTTTTGGTTTAAGAATGGATACCCTTTGAAAAGTCTTGATATTGATGCTTGTCCTAATGATTCTATCCTTAGAGACTTGTAAGTATCTTGGCTTATATCTAAATCCATACTTTCTAAAGTTAACATAGGTAACTATCCCCCTTACTTCATTATTTTCACATAATGAAATTTGTGAAATGAAGGATGTTGTTGACATAGACATTTTAGTTTGAAATTTAAGCAAGACATTGTATGTGGTGAAAATAACTTCACTAATCCAAGATTAAATCAAATGAACACCATACATTGATGTATGTTCAAACCTTGAATCCCCAAAACAAGCAAATTGAGACAATGAAAATATTGAAAAAATTGAGTCCAAATTCTGTTGTACAAATCATTGGGTTCCATTATCCAAAATCACTGAGTACTATTGTCAAAATCATTGAGTTCTTAGGGTTGTATCACTTTAGAGGTATAGAATTTGTCTCACTACCTTGGGCTTGAAAAATGAAGGTTCATTTTAGGTTAACATTTTGGGTCAAACATTTCATCCACCCTTCATCACATTTCACCTTTCAATTCACCAAACTTTATAAACTTTTGGACACACCAATACTTTTTGACTTAGACATCTATCAAACCAAAAACCTAACTTAACTACTTTTTGTGTGAAATGAATCCTTTTCCATGCATTTAGTTAAGTTAGTTATCACATTTTTGGACTAGTTTATCTTGAAGGTCACAAGTCTACCTTAAATATTTACAAGTTCATTGCCATATTTATCCATGATATCAAAACAATCAAACCTATAGTCAAAAGTGTTTTCCAAAAGTTTACAAAGATAACTCCCTATATCATTCACCTTTTTCATCTCCCATTCACACCATTGCTCGAAAAAAACTTAGAGGCTCCCTTTTACCAAAATTTGAGTCAACTAGAGAGTTTCAACATTATAAATCTCAACACACCTCTCCAATAGTTGACCCACAATCTATGGTTACAACAAGGTCATGACACAAGAGAATCATGGAAAAAACCAAAGTCCCATCCACCACAAGTGATCCAAATCCACAAGAATTCAATCCAAGGAGTCATTCTACCCCTTCACAACAACCCCAAGACACATTGGGACCATATAAGGTAGAAGATGTCACAAACAACCCATTTGAGCTTACTAAAGAAGAAATCCTTGAGTATGAACAAGAACGTCAAGCCTTAGAGAAAGTGGCTTCAATTCCCCCATATTTTATCACACAAACCTTGGCACAAGGCTTGAATCCATCTATGATTCAACCAACTCCATCCCTTGTGCCAAGTCAACCCTTAACATCTAGTCTTGCAACTAGACTAGGAACCAACCTTGGTCTTACTTCATGTCTAGGAGCAAACACAACTTTGGGTATTCACAACATGACCATTCTATTAACTACCAACCTTCCTCAAAACACAAGTTGGACACTAATATTTGGCAAACCACTTACATTCCATGACACCACAATGACCTTGAAATTTTGAGCACAACCATCTTCATCCATCACCACAAATACCCCAAGTTTTCCCAATGTTACACAAAGTAATGTGAACCAAGTACCTCAAATAGGACAACAAGGGAAATATAACACCTTCCCGCAAGGCCAACCCTTAGCAAGTGATTCCAACAACCCCATCGACACATTGAAATAAGTGGTTACCCAAACTACTCAAGTCAATCCACCATCCACATCAAACCCATCTATCATCAATCCGAATCAAAACAACAGATTGATCACAAACCCCATCAACCAAGGTAATGCCTTGGTCCCACATCAAACACAAGGGAACCCTTCTAGTCAATTGATCCTAGGTTAGAATGCGCCATTAACATCACAATACCAAATGGTGCCATCATCATCTTTACCATTGGTCCCCCAAATCATGCAAAATCAAATGGGTTCCCAAATCTACATTCCTCCCTCCCACTCAACAATCTTACAAGGAATGATAGCATAAAACAACCCACAACCATATCAAATCAATGCACAACCCATGATCACCCACAATCCATACCAACATCAAAACACTTCCATGTTGCAAGCGCAAAAATATCACACTCTAACTTTACAACAATGATTCCTACTTAATGCACCTCTTTCCATGAAGTTTGGTAGGCCCAACCATCAATTGGTTTTCACAGTTACCTCTAGGTATAAAAACCTTCCAAGAAATCATCAATAGATTCATAGATCACTTCTCCTTCAATCTTGGCATGGATGTAAGCTTAGAAGATTTATACACACTCAAGAAAAACAAAGGAGAATCCTTCGCTAATTTATTGCAAAGATGAAGACAAAGAGCTAGTAAGAGCAAGTGGCCCATTCCTGAAGAACAAGTAGGGATTATCATAGTGAATTTTGACCCAAATTTTTCCTTCCACTTGAATATGCAATGTATCACCACTTATTATGAGCTCATCTCTAGGGCACTCAACATCAAGTGAGCTCTAATCTCATAGGGAAACACACAAGTGTATAGAAAAAACCACCCATCCACTAGTTCTAACAACAAACCTCACTTTTGGGCCAAGAACAAGAATGTTACTAGTGATGGTTTTGTTATTACAAAGGTGGTCTTAAATACTCCTAGGCAAGAAAACACCCAATCCATAAACACTCAACATGTGCCCCAAAGAACAAATAGTGCTCCTAAACGGAAATTCACTCCCTTAGAGGAACCTATGGAGGATGTGTTGAAGAGGTTGATATAGTCTAATCTTATCACACTTCCAGATTTCTCAAACTATCAAGAGACACAAGTCAAACCTTGTAGCTATAGGGACGATCATTTTTGTGAATTTCACTAATATAAAGGTCATAACACACAAAATTGTTTTAGACTCAAACATCTAATAGAAGATCTTATTGAATAAGGAGACATTGATGTCAATCAAAATTCTAGGAATGAAAATATAAAAATTTACACAAACCCTATGCTTGATCATACAAAAGAAAAAGATCTAGAAAAGGCATCAACTTCAAAATGTAAACCATACTCATGATACCACAGTGGGACACATTTCTGGTATTCATTCATCACAACATGAGCAATCAAACATGTATCAATATACTATTTTAAAACAAAGTCCAAACCCATCAATAGTGTATAGAAATATTTCATATCGTAATGGCATCAAGTATGTATCAGATTGCAATATCTCTCCCACATATGACTCAATGATTGGGCATGTTGAAGAAATTACAAACGAGCCATAAATATCCCTTGTTACACCCATTCCCACAAACTGTTGTGAAGAGTCTTTTATCGATGATATATCATCCACGCAAGGATCAGGTCAAGAGGAGGCTCTTGAGGATAATGAAAGCTACTCTGAATTGAGTCAAGATCAAGAAATATTGTCCCCAGAGTTTCAACAAGAGCTAAGGGACATCTTCCAAACCATTTTAAACTCCAAAGGTATCCTTGATATCACCCTTGAGATGTTTCTTTCTGATAGAGCTATAGACGTTCTTTGTCCAAAACAAGAGTCTCCCACTCTTGATATTCCAAAACAAAAGCAAGTAACAGTTGATATTCTTGATTCTTATAGTGTGTTAGGACTAAAAAATTCCACATATTTCCATCAGCCTCTATCCATTTATCACCTAGTCCCTACAAAATTTCACTAGATTCAATTTCATGATCTAGACAAGTTTTTGAGGTTTGTGTAAAATCCATCATACCTGAGCAATCACACCCAACAAGTCCATCGAAGTACTTTTGACACCATTAGCCTAATAATACTCTATCAGTGGAACTCCCATTACTACCCCACCTATAGCTCGATAAGGGCAGTCCATATCCTTACATCAGTGTAACATCTTTCCATCAGGCTAACTTCCTAAGTAGTTCCCCCGATGGGCTGATAGAAACAATAGAGATTATCACATTTCCATAGCTTGAGTGCATCGGTCGAATGAATGATGAAGGTTCCCTGATAGTCTGATATAACCATGAAGTATCAAGATATAACACTTATCAGTGAAGTTGGGATGCGTCAGGGTAGTGTTGTTTGATGTCTTGCCGATAGAACGAAAGAACTCTCATCGGTGGAGAAGATGGCCATTGGTGGAAAATGAATCAAAGTTCCAATGATATAGTGATGAATGCTTACTATTTGTTGATGTGATGTCCAAGAGCATCGTCAGAATATTTAACATAAATTCTCTCCCTGATGACAAGACTGAAACAAGTGGTATATTAATGAGCCCGAACTGAAGTGAATTGCACCACAAATTGATCATATGATTGCAAAAACCAGACAGGCTACACTAAGGGTAGAAGTACAAGGGACAAAGCTCAGAGGTTTTAAGCAGTAAAACTAGGGGAAGAAAAAATTCATGTAAGTACTCCACTCTCAGCTAGAAAGTTTCATTTTTTTAGAGTTAGCAATGGGAGAAAATGTAGAAAAACCTAAGGCAAATAAACATAAAATTGAAAAGAGGAATCTAAACCAAGACCTGATAGACCAATGTCCGGGTTTAGGGACACAACCCAAAAGAAGTGTTCAAACAAGTAAATTTTTAGACAAGCATAGGGGTTTGGGGGATGTTTGGACACCACACCAGGGCTATGATCTTTTTATGTATCATTACAGAAAGCAATTGAAATTTCAACTAGTATGTAACCCATGGAGATTGAATTTAGGAAGAATTGTGGTGCCAAATGTGTTTGTCAATGTAGAATTAATGAAAGCCCTTGCCAATTAATATAATTCCAAGAAAAGAACTATCCAATCACCAAATGGGGCCAATATGCTTGTTATCTCCCAAGACCCGATCTCTAATGTATTTCAGCTAGAGGGTCCCATGAGCTTACCATTCACCATTAAAGACTTTTTGATAGAATAACATTCCATGGATACTACTTACAAGAGATGGAAGCTACCTTTTCATAGACCTAAGAATGAGCAAGGTCAACTCAAGAAATTTTTGAGCAATGAAAACCCTCCATTTCATATAGATTTGTTTGAAGAGTACTTCCAATATACCTACTACTCAGTTGGTCAAGTCTTGGGAATTGAGGTTCCACCACTTATGTCTATTGCATTGATGGTTGTAGCAGCTGATAGACAAAGCAAAGATGCTAGGTCATTTGACTATGCAAATTACTTGGTGAATGCTCTAAATCAAAGGCTTGAAAGGATAAAAAATAACAATGATTGTATATATTTCAAACATTATTCCTTGTTGATGCATTTAATTTTGTATGAAGGTCATGTTAGAAATGTGTGGGGTAAAGAATTAAGAATCAAAGACATAGATGAGGATGAAAACTTTAAACCTATGCAAATGTGGACTACACTATGGGATAGTTGATGTGATAGGTCACATTACTTATATTTTGAAGAATATTTAGTTAAACCAATAATGAAGTTGTTAGGATATTCATATGATCACAATTTATCCCCTAAGGTGTAGAGATTTTTGAGACCAAAGGAGAATAACCCAAAAGGAAAAGTGAACAATAATTGGGGAGACTGGTATGCCTTTTTTGATTGGACAGTAATTAGGGTTTATGGATTTGAAGGGGTTCCACATTTGTTACCCCAAGTAGTTTCTAATAGAGTTGCCTATTTGGAAATTGTATGGCAACTAGAAAAGTCTGATACTAAACATCTCAAGAGTCATAATAAACAATCACTCATTCCCAATACTCTCTATTTTGGAGATTTCACAATATTTTCCATTGAAGGGTATGAAGAAATTGATGAAAAATTAGCCCATTACAACCTTCCCCTTGGGTATGAAAGAAATAAATTTGATGTAGAGGGATTTATTCATCAAGCAAGATTAACTCAAAATTTGTCTGGGTATGAGCATTGGTTTGCACTTGATGATGTGATAAGGAATAGAGATGAAGCTTCCATTGGTGAGATAATGGATTCATATAATAAAGTTATGCTTGCAGAGGATTGGAAGAG